>PVIY010038132.1:0-24109 GCA_004026745.1 Myrmecophaga tridactyla | reverse complement strand
GAAGCGATTAAAACCACGAACAACCTCTCCTCTGTCTCCACCATGCCCCCAGCAGGGAGAGTCTGCTGAAGTTAAAGTTACTGCATCAGCTTATGTGGACCTGCAGGCAGACAAGTGCTACATACTGGGCAGGATACGAAAAACGGAGAGCCCAGAGGCTTCATAGGAAAGCCTTTCAATCTGCTGGGTTTCTTCTATAATACCTAACTAGACCTGCCTAAGGGGGAAGAAAAGGTACCATGCAGCAGGGCAAGAAACAAGAAAACAAGAACTGAAAAATTCTTATCTGTTAAACAAAACCTAAGCTAGAGGTCCAGAATAAGCTGAACTAAATGTCAAAGAACAGATACACAACAAAGTCATCCAGCAAGAAAATCCTAGGTTAAAAAAAGTGAAAACAATCTCCAGAATAAACTAATTAAGGAAATTAAATTCCTAGGCACCAGCAAAAAATAACAACTTATACTAGGAAAATTTAAGATATAGCCCAGTCAAAGGAACAAACCTACAATTCAAATGAGATACAGGAGTTGAAACAATTAATTCAGAATGTTCAAACAGACATGGAAAACCTCATCAAAAATCAAATCAATGACTTGAGGGAGTATACAAAGAAGGCAAGGAATGAACAAAAAGAAGAAATCGAAAGTCTGAACAAACAAATCACAGAACTTAGGGGAATGAAAGGCATAGTAGAAGAGATGAAAAAAACAATGCAAACCGACTTCCGGGCCAAAATGGCTGCTTAGCAGTGTGCACGTTTTAGTTCGTCCTCCAGAACAACTAGTAAATAACCAGAAACAATACAGAACAGCCCCTAGGGCCACGTCAGTGACTGGACACACCACGTACCCCACTCTGGACCAGCTGGACCAGCTGCGAGCCCCCCAGAATCGTGAGTTCCCCAAGCTGCGGCAGCTGGCGCCCTTCCCCCAAGGCTGCTTCCCAGAGGGGAAGGGAAACAGACTTTACCAGCAGCTGGGGCTGGCCCAATCAAACGCCAAATGTGGAATTAATTAACAAATTCTGACTACTAAAAATAGGCCCCCAGCTCAGGTGAATCTGGTCAAAGTGGAGGTCGCTTATTTTTGCCCTGGCACCAAGGGGGCAGGGCTGACGGAAAAAGGAAAAAAAGAGAAGGAAACAGAGGTTTTTGTGGCTGTGTTTCTACAAAGGCTTGACTGCCTTTGGATACAGTGGCAGGGCTCCTCGGGCTGCAACTGCCCCACTCATAGGCAGAAACAAACTCGTTATGAGGGCTTGTCTAGAACCTGTGCCTTCCCCAGGGGAGGGGTGAAGCCCAACTCAGGTGGAATACCTCTCTCAAGGAATTCCGACACCAGGGCTTGGTAATTTGAAGCCATTAAAACCAGCCTACAACCTCTCCTCTGTCTCCACCACGCCCCCAGCCAAAGTTAAAGGTACCGCATCATCTTATGCTGGTGGGACCTGCAGGCAGACAAGCACCACATACTGGGCAGGATAAGAAAAACAGAGCCCAGAGACTTCACAGGAAAGTCTTTCAACCTGCTGGGTCTCACCCTCAGGCAGAACCGATGCAGGTGACTCTTTCCTCCTGATAGGAGGCCAGTTTGGTCTGGGAAAATCCAGCTGGGCTTTATAATACCTATGTAGACCCTCCTCAGGGTGGGGGGGAAGGCACCATACAAGCAGGGCAAGAAACAAGAAAACAAAAACTGAAAAATTCTCCTCTGTTAAACAAAACCTAATCTAGAGGTCCAGAAAAAGCTGAACTGAATGTCAAAGAACAAATAGACAAGAAATTCATCCATCAAGAAAACCCTAGGTAGAAGAAGTGAAAGCAATCTCCAGAATAAACTAATTAAGGTAATTAAATGCCTAGACGCCAGCAAAAAATAACAAATCACACTAGGAAAATTGAAGCTATGGCCCAGTCAAAGGAACAAACCAACAATTCAAATGAGATACAGGAGCTGAAACAATTAATTCAGAATATACGAACAGACATGGAAAACCTCATCAAAAACCAAATCAATGAATTGAAGGATATAAATAAGGCAAGGAATGAACAAAAAGAAGAAATTGAAAGTCTGAAAAAACAAATCACAGAATTTATGGGAATGAAAGGCAAGGTAGAAGAGATGAAAAAAACAATGGAAACCTACAATGGTAGATTTTGAGAGACAGAACATAGGATTTCTGAACTGGAGGATGGAACATCTGAAATCCGGCAAGAAAAAGAAAATATGGGGGAAAAAATGAAAAAATATGAGCAGGGACTCAGGGAATTGAAGGACAATATGAAGCGCACAAATATACATGCTATGGGTGTCCCAGAAGGAGAAGAGAAGGGAAAAGGAGGAGAAAAACTAATGGAGGAAATTATCACTGAAAATTTCCCAACTCTTATGAAAGACTTAAAATTAACAGATCCAAGAAGTGCAGCGTACCCCAAAGAGAATAGATCCAAATAGATGGACTCCAAGACATTTACTAATCAGAATGTCAGAGGTCAAAGAGAAAGAGAGAATCTTGAAAGCAGCAAGAGAAAAGCAATCCATCACATACAAGGGAAGCCCAATAAGACGATGCGTAGATTTCTCAACAGAAACCATGGAGGCAAGAAGACAGTGGGGAAGAGAAAGAGAAAAACTGCCAACCAAGAATTCTATATCCAGCAAAATTGTCCTTTAAAAATGAGGGAGAAATTAAAACATTTTCAGACAAAAAATCACTGAGAGAATTCGTGACCATGAGACCAGCTCTGCAAGAAATACTAAAGGGAGCACTAGAGACAGATACGAAGACAGGAGAGGTGTGGAGAAGAGTGTAGAAAGGAAGACCATGAGTAAAGGTAAAAAGGAAAATTAGAAGGACATATAAAAGCCAAAAGGCAAAAAACCCGGGCAGTAAGAACATTGATGTTGATGGATTAAGCTTCCCGATCGGGGGACGTGGACTGGCAAATGGATTAGGGAACAGGACCCATCTATATGCTGTCTCTACTTAAAGGACATGAGGGCAAGGACACAAATGGACATTTGCACACCAATGTTATAGCAGCATTATTTACAATTTCCAAGAGATGGAAACAGCCAAAATGTCCATCAACAGACGGGTGGCTAAACAAACTGTGGTATATACATACGATGGAATATTATGCAGCTGTAAGACAGAATAAAGTTATGAAGCTTGTAACAACATGGATGGACCTTAAGGACATTATGCTGAGTGAGATTAGCCAGAAACAAAAGGACAAATACTGTATGGTCTCACTGATATGAACTGACATTAGTGAATAAACTTGGAGAATTTCGTTGGTAACAGAGACCATCAGGAGATAAAAATAGGGCAAGATATTGGGTGATTGGAGCTGAAGGAATACAGATTGTGCAACAGGACTGAATGTAAAAACTCAGAAATGGACAGCACAATGCTACCTAACTGTAATACAATAATGTTAAAACACTGAATGAAGCTGAATGTGAGAATGATAGAGGGAGGAGGGCTGGGAGCACAAATGAAATCAGAAAGAAAGATAGATGACAAAGATTGAGTTGGTATAATCTAGGATTGCCTAGAGTTTATAATGACAGTGACTAAATGTACAAATTAAAAAAATGTTTTTGCATGAGGAAGAACAAAGGAATGCCATTACTGCAGGGTGCTGAAAATAGATTGTAATTGATATTTAAAAATTTCAACTTATGTGTGAGACTAAAGCAAAAAATGTTTATTTGGTATAATATTTATATTTTGACTAGTGCATTTCCTAATATAACTTATGTAGATAGCTTGGTTGAACAACATAAGTACATGGAACCTTGGGTAAGACATGAGATTTTGTTGGTTTGTACAGAGTGATGCCCCAATGAATCCCAGAGTGATTTGATCAGTGAGCGGAAAAGTATTTGCAAAGTCCCCTTTGGGGAATGGCGAGAATGGTGGAAAATTCAATTTCCCCAAGTTGAATTCTTGATATTCTCACAAGTAGTGTGGACAAACAAAGCTATAGGCTGAGCCCCCAGTCTTGGGGTTTGTTCATATGAAACTTAACCCCACAATGAATAGGTCAAGCCTACTTAAAATTAGGCCTAAGAGTCACCCCCAAGAGAACCTCTTTTGTTGCTCAGATGTTGCCTCTCTCTCCAGCCCACACAACAAGCAAACTCACCACCCTCCCCGTGTCTACGTGGGGCATGACTCCCAGGGGTGTGGACCTTCCTGGCAACGTGGGACAGAAATCCCAGAATGAACTCAGACTCAACATCAAGGGATTGAGAAAAACCCTAGAATGAGCTGAGACCCAGCATCAAGGGATTGAGAAAACCTTCTCGATCAAAAGGGGGAAGAGTGAAATGAGACAAAGTGTGAATGGCCGAGAGATTCCAACCAGAGTGGAGAGCTTATCCTGGAGGTTATTGTTATGCGTTAAGATATCACCTTGTTATCTAAGAGGAAATGGAAAGGCTGGAGGGAACTGCCTGAAAATGTAGAGCTGTGTTCCAGTAGCCATGTTTCTTGATGATGATTGTATAATGGTGTAGCTTTCACAGTGTGACTGTGTGACTGTGAAAACCTTGTGTCTTTCCTTTTATCTACCTTGTCAACAGAGGAACATATGAAATAAAAATAAATAATAGGGGGAACAAATATTAAATTTAGTTTGAAATGCTAGTGATCAATGAAAGGGAGGAGTAAGGGGTATGGTGTGTATGGTTTTTTTTTTCTGTTTTCGTTTTATTTTTTCTGTTGTCTTTTTGTTTCTTTTTCTGAATTGATGCAAATGTTCTAAGAAATGATCAGGATGATGAATCTGCAGCTATGTGATGATATTGTGACTTACTGATTATATATGTAGAATGGAATGATCACATATTGAGAATGTTTGTGTTTCTGTAATTTTTTTTTAATTAATAAGAAAATAAAAAAAAACAATAGAAACCAACAATGTCAGATTTCAAGAGGCAGAAGATAGGATTAGTGAGGTGGAGGACAGGACATTTGAAATCTGACAAGCAAAAGAAAATATATGGAAAAATATGAGCAGGAACTCGGGGAATTGGATGACAACATGAACCACACAAATATACGTGTTATGGGTGTCCCAGAGGAGAAGCGAAGGGAAGCGGAGGAGAAAAACTAATGGAGGAAATTATCACTTTAATTTTTCCAACTCTTATGAAAGACTTTAAATTACAAGTCCAAGAAGTGCAGCGCACCCCACCCCAAAGAGAATAGATCCAAATAGACGTACTCCAAGACACTTACTAATCAGAATGTCAGAGATCAAAGAGAAACAGAGAATCCTGAAAACAGCAAGAGAAAAGCAATCCATCACATACAAGGGGTGCCCAATAAGCCTTTGCATAGATTTCTCAGCAGAAACCATGGAGGCAAGAAGACAGCGGGATGATATATTTAAATTATTAAAAGAGAAAAACTGCCAACCAAGAATTCTATATCCAGCAAAATTGTCCTTCAAAAATGAGGGGGAAATTAAAACACTGTCAGACAAAAACTCATTGAGACAATTTGTGGCCAAGAGACCAGCTCTGCAAGAAATACCAAAGGAACACTAGAGACAGATACAAAAAGACAGAAGAGAGAGATGTGGAGAACAGTGTACAAATTAGGACTCTCAGAGTGGTTGTTAAGCTGGATTAGGTGGAAACGTGTCTCTACCCATTCGGGTGCTCTTGATTAGTTTGCTGAAACCCTATAAAAGGGAACGTTTTGGAGAAAGCTGGAGATTCTGAGAGAGCAGATGACGTCAGCATGAGAAACAGAGAGTCCATCAACCAGCAACCTTTAGAGATGAAGAAGGAAAATGCCTCTGGGGGAGCTTCATGAAACAGGAAGCCAGGAGAGGAAGCTAGCAAATGATGCCATGTTCGCCACATGCCCTTTCAGCTGAAAGAGAAACCCTGAACTTCATCGGCCTTCTTAAATCAAGGTATCTTTCCCTGGATGCCTTAGATTGGACATTTCTGTAGACTTGTTTTAATTGGGACATTTTCTCAACCTTAGAACTGTAAACTAGCAGCTTATTAAATTCCCCATTTTAAAAGCCATTCCATTTCTGGTATATCGCTTTCTGGCAGCTAGCAAACTAGAATAGTCCCTTTGGGGTTCTAGGGAGAAAGGACATATTCAACTTCCTATTTGGAGAATTCTTGATATTCTCATAACCAGTGGGGACAACCAAGTGAATAGGTGAGCCCTCAATCTTGGGGTTCTCTCCATGAAACTTGATTCCTGCAAAGGATAGGCTAGGCCTGCTTAAAATTCTGCCTAAGAGTCATCCCCAGAAAACCTCTTTTATTGCTCAGATGTGGCCTCTGTCTCTGAGCTATCTCAGCAGGTGAACTTACTACCCTCCTCCCTCCTACGTGGGACAGGACTCCCAGGGATGATCTGGGACCCAGCATCATGAAACTGAGAGAGCCTTTTTGACCAAAAGGGGGAAGAGAGAAATGAGACAGAATAAAGTTTCAATGGCTGAGAGATTTTAAACAGAGTTGAGAGGTTATCCTGGAGGTTATTCTTACACATTATATAGATATCTGTTTTTAGTTTGTGCTGTATTGGAGTGACTGGAGGGAAGTACCTGAAACTGTTGAGCTGTGTTCTGGTAGCCTTGATTCTTGAAGACTATTGTATAAAGGTAAAACTTTTACATTGTGACTGTGTGATTGTAAAAATCTTGTGTTTTATGCTCCTTTTATCCAGGGTATTGACAGGTGTGTAAAAAAAAAGCATAAAAATAAATAATAGGGGGTTACAGGGTAAAATGAATTGGGTAGGTGGAACTACTAATGGTCGATGAGAAGGAGGGGTGAAGGGTATGGGATGTTTGAGTTTTTTCTTTTTTCTTTGTATTTCTTTTTCTGGAGTGTTGTGAATGTTCTAAAAAATGATCATGGTAATGAATACAGAATGGTGATGATATTGTGAGCCATTGATTGTATACCATGTATGGACTGCATGTTGGTGAAGATTTATCAAAAAAAATTAATAAAAATATAAAAACTTTTTCAGCAGTATAATTAATAAATAATTATAATATATTCATAAAATGGAATATTATTGGCAATGAGAATAAACATGATACATTTCAATAACGAAATAATCCAAAGAAATACATGCTATATATGATTCCATTTATATGAAGATCAAAAGCAGACAAAACAAGAGGCCCCACCCCAATCAACATGGCAGAATGAATGACTTCAGGACTCTGTCTCCCTACAGAAGTTTTGAACAACCAGCAAGAACTGGCAGAAACATCATACTAAAAGCTGTAGAAAAATAGTTAAAGAATTGCAGTATGAGTGCAGACAGCAGGATCTTGTGTTGCTCTGGCTGGCTTCTCCCTCATCTCCTCATCAACTGGGCTTGGAGCCAGCTGCCCTCCCACAGAGAGTAGAGTAACCTTTGTGCACATAATGAGAGCGTATATGTCTCGCCTGTTCTCTCCAGTGGTGGCTTGAGAAATGAATCAGGACACTCGTGGCATTTTCACCATCCTACACCCTGCACGTAGAAGGTGGCTCACTGAGCAGTCCTACAGTATGCTGTAGAAGAGCAGTCAGGTGGCTGCCTGGGGCAAGAGATTGCAGGCTATGGGCCATATAGTGCAGCATCCGGGCTTGAGAGGAAAATATTTCTTAGGAAAGAGGGAGCATTTGTATCTGTGAAAACAGAGAATTCCTAGAGCCACTCCTCCATGTCTAAAACAAAATGCATGTGCAGGGGAGATTCCTATACTTTGCCCTAGAGCTTTTCTTTAAACTCACTGGCCTAGAGCTTTAGAGTGCATAAGCCCTGTAGGAGGGTTTTCACAAGCTAATCTGCAAAGACTGGGAAGCTGTTTTCTTTTCTTTTTTTTTTTAATTAGCCTCTGACCTTCAAAGAAATCTCTGTCATACTACTAGCTGGATATAAGGTTAAGGAACAGATGCCTCAGAATCTAAATCTCAGCAGTAAAACATTAAAATATCAAAATATCCAGGTTTCAACAAAAGGTTACAAAACATTCAAAGAAACAAGAACTAATGGCCCAGTGAAAGAAGATACTTCCCTCTAGCTATTCCAATACACCATAAACTAAAAAGGGATATGTATATATATATATAATGCCCAGAGAAAAAAGGTGAAAGCATTAGAAATCATTTTTTGAGGAGAATCAGACCTGGGACATAACAGACAAAGATTTTTAACAAAACGGTCCTAAATATGTTCAAAGAGCTAAAGGGAAACAAAGACAAGAAACTAAAGGAAATCAGGGAATCAATAAACAATACAAAATGAATACTAATAGAGAGATGGAAATTCTGAAAAGGAACCAAATAAAGCTGATGAAGACTACAGTAACAGAAATTTAGAATTCCCTAGAGGGGTTCAAAGGCAGGTTTTTATATATTGTTTTTTCATTGAGATAACTTCACACCCCATGCTGTCCATCCAAAGTATATAGTCATTGGCTCCCCCTATTGTCACATAACTGTGAGTTTATCATCATGATCATTTTTAGAAAGCTTGCATCACTCCAGAAAAAGAAATAAAAAGAAAAAAAGCAAATATCCCATATGCCTTATCCTTTCCCTCTCATTGACCACTAGTATTGCAGTCTACCCTTCCTATTATTTTTTTTATCTATTTTCCATATTTTTTTACTCATCTGTCCATACCCTGGATAAAGGGCTTGTCAGACACAAGGTTTTCACAATTACACAGGTCACATTGTTAAAGCTATATAGTTATGTAGTTGTCTTCAAGAATCAAGGCTACTTCTTGAAAACAACTGTATAAAGATATAATTTATGTTGTGACTGTGGGATTGTGAAAACCTTGTGTGCTGGTTTGAAAGGATGTATGTCCCCTAGAAAAGCCATGTTTTAATCTAAATCCCATTTCATAAAGGCAGAATAATCCCTATTCAATACTGTATGTTTGTAACTGTAATCGGATCATCTCCCAGGAGATGTGATTTAATCAAGTATGGTTGTTAAGCTGGATTAGGTGACGATATGTCTCCACCCATTTGGATGGGTCTTGGTAAGTTTCTGGAGTCCTATAAAAGAGGAAACATTTTTGAGAATAAAAGAGATTCAGAGAGAGCAGACAGAACGACATAGCCACGAGAAGCAGAGAGCCCATCAGCCAGTGACCTTTGGAAATGAAGAAGGAAAACACCTCCCAGGGAGCTTCATGAAACAGGAAGCCAGGAGAGTAAGCTAGCAGATGATGCTGTGTTCGCCATGTGTCCTTCCAGCTGAGAGAGAAACCCTAACTGTGTTTGCCATGTGCCTTCTCACTTGAGAGAGAAACCCTGAATTTCATTGGTTGGCCTTCTTGAACCAAGCTATCTTTCCCTGGATGCCTTAGATTGGACATTTCTGTAGACTTGTTTTAATTGGGATATTTTCTCGGCCTTAGAACTGTAAATTAGCAACTTATTAAATTCCCCTTTCCAAAAGCCATTCTGTTTCTCATATATTGCATTCTGGCCTCTAGCAAGCTAGAACACCTTGTGTCTGGTGCTCCCTTTATCCAGAGTGTGGACAGATGAGTAAAAAAAAGTATGGATAAAAAATAAATAAATAATAGGGGGAACAATGGGTAAAATAAATTGGCTAGATGGAACTACTAGTCAATGAGAGGGAGGGATAAGCAGTATGGTAGTATGAGTTGTTCTTTCCTATTTCTTTTTCTGGAGTGTTGCAGATGTACTAAAAAAATGATCATGGTGATGAATACACAACTATATGATGATGTTGTGAGCCATTGATTGTATACCGTAATGGAATGTGTGTGAAGATTTATCCATAAAACCGTTCAAAAAGAAAAGAATCAAGGCTACTGGAATACAGTTCAGCAGTTTCAGGTACTTCCTGCAGCCACTCCAATACACCATAAACTATAAAGGAATATTTATATAAAGTGAAGAATAACCTCCAGGATAACCTCTTAACTCTGAAACTTTATTTTGTCTCATTTCTCTCTTCCCCCTTTTGGTCAGGAAGTCTTTCTCAGACCCATGATACCAGGTCCTGGCTCAACACCAGAGTCCTGTCCCACATTACCAGGGAGATTCACATCCCTGAGAGTCATGTCCCATGTAGGATTGGGAGGGCAGTGAGTTTACCTGCCAGGTTGACTTAGAGAGAGAGGCTACATCTGAGCCATAATATCATTGTTACCACAGACGGTCTCTGGGGGTAACCCTTAGGCATAATTATAATTATAAGGAGGCTTAGCTTCTCCTATGCAGGGATAATTTTCATAGGAGCGACCCCCAAGATCAAGGGCTCAGCCTATTGAATTAGTTGTTGGCACTGCTTGCGAGAATATCAGGAATTCCCCAGATGGGGATGTTTAATTTCCTCCTTTCTCCCCAGTCCTCACGTTAACAGCAGATTGAAACTGGCAGAAGAAAGAATCAGTGAACTTGAAGATAAGACCAATGAAATCATCCAGTCTCGGGAGCAGAAGAAAGAAAGAATGAAGAAGAGTGAACAAGAGGCTGAGCTATACACACTCTCTGGGAGTCCCAGAAGGAGGAACAAAAGAGAAAAGAGCAGAGAGAATATTCAAAGAAATAATGCCAGGAAACTTCCCAATTTTAATAAAAAACAGGCAAAACAAATGTGCCCATTAGGTCAGTTTGTTAAAGAATACATATAGTATAATTCTGTTCATGCCAATTTCAGTAATAGGAAAGCTAAATTCTAGTGTGGAAAGAGCAAATGTTTGAAAGGAGAGCAAGGAAATGAGGACTCAGAGGTTCTGGGCAAAGACATGAGGACTCAGAGGTTCTGGGCAAGATTACCCCTGGCTAGGGTGGAGGCTTTGCCTGGAGAGTCTTCTTCTTGATGTGACCACTGCTTCCTGAGTGCCTGCCGTATAATGATTCGTTTGCCTTGCCCATTTTATACACTTTTTTGTATATATTATATTTTACTTTAAAAGAAGCAGGAAAGAAAGGACATGAAAAGAAATGGAATCCACATCTTGACTCTACCACCTACTTCTGGGCACTAGCCCCAATTACTTTATTTGTAAAGTAAAAATTATTTAAATATACCTCTCGGGGTTCTTGTAAGAATAAAGTAGGAGAAATGGCTGGCACATTTCTAAGTAACAGTCACTTCCCTTTTCCACAAGAGCTCTGCTGACCCTTCTTTTCCCCACCTGCCATTACGCTCACCCTTCTTTTCCCCACCTGCCATTACGCTCACCCTTCTTTTCCCCACCTGCCATTACTGACCACACTGAATCCAAGGTTTTATGGGAAAACTGAGTGCTTTATTCCTTAGAAAGCCCTTCCTGACTTATTCCTGCCAGCTGTTCAGGATATTTTTCCACAATGGTGATAAGTACAGTTTGGGAGTCTCCCAGTCTCCCTGGCTGGTCTCTTCTTTCTCATCTTTTGAACCTGGATGTCCTCTACACAGATCAGACTTAACATCTGAAATCAAATATTTGCTTTCTCTCAATTAATGAGCTCTTTCCTCAAACACCTCAGAAAATGGCACCATCCATACTCCCCATTGTTATAGAGAAACCTGGGAGTCAGTCTTGATTTCCTCTCTTCCTGTTCACATCCAGCAAGTCCAGTGGATGGTTCTTCACAACATATTTCTGTCAATCCAAATTTGTCATGCCTCACTTTCACCAACCAGGGCAAGCCACTATCATCTCTTGCGTAGACAGCTGCAGAAGTCTCATCATTTTGCTCCTTACTTTAATCCATTCTCTCCATGGCAGCCAAACGATTTTTTTTAATTATTTTTTAATTGTGGGTATATATATATATATATATATATATATATATATATATATAATTTTCCATTTTTTAATATTTTTATTGTGAAATCCAACATATATAAAAAGGCAATAAATTGTTCAAAGTATATTGTAACGAGTAGTTATAGAAGAAATTTCAGTTTGTTATGGATTATACTTCCACAATTTCAGATTTTTCCTTCTAGCTGCTCCAAGACACTGGAGACTAAAAGAAATATCAGTATAATGATTCAGCAGTTATACTCATTTGTTAAATCCTATATTCTCTGTTATAACTCCTCTTTCTCTTTTTGATCCTTCTCCCAGTCTTTAGGGGTATGTGGGATATACCTGTTCTAATTTTTATCATGTTGAAAAGGGGTGTTGACAATATGGGATAAGGAGATAGAACTGATTCATGTTCTTAGAGAGACTGGCACCTCTGAGTTTCAGAACTTAGCTGGCCTAGGAAACATCTGAAGGTTTTAGTTCTCTGAAAATAAGTTTAGAATATAAAACATTTTGTAGACTCTCAGATAAAGCCCTGGGTATTCTTTAGAGTTATCAAGAATGGTTTTGATTGAAGTTTGGCAAATTGTGGTAATTAGCAATATCTATCTAGCTGAAGCTTGCATAAGAAATAGCCTCCAGACTAGCCTCTATTTGAATTCTCTTAGCCACTGATACCTTATTTTGTTACATTTCTTTTCCTCTTTTTGATTAGGAAGCTATTGTCAATCCCACAATGCCAGGGGCAGACTTTTCCCTAGGAGTCATGTTCCATGTTGCCAGGGAGACTTTTACTCCTGGATGTCATGTCCCACGTAGGGAGGAAGGTAATGATTTTCCTTGCCTAGTTGAACTTAGAGAGAACACATCTGAGCAACAAAGAGGTCCTCTGGCATAACTATAGGTAGGCTTAGCTTCTCCACTACAGAAATAAACTTCATAAGAGCAAGTCTCAAGATCAAGGGCTTGGCCTACTGACTTGTGAGAGCCTAATGTTTGAGACAGTATCAGGAGTTTTCCCAGTGGTAAAGCTTAATTGTTCCATATTTTTTTCTCCAGTCCCTTAAGGGACTTTGCCAGTACTTTCTCATTATCTGCCCAACATACTTTGTATGTCTCTGGGCATTACATTAAGCTATATAGAACTACAAGCCCTCCTTCCCATTCTGGACTCCATGTGTGTGGGTTGTTTAAATGAACTATCTATAGACAGGTTGAGTTAGATGATGTGTTACAGAAAATTTAAATTTTGAACAAAATAAACCTCTCTTCCTTTGGTCTCATATAGTAGATGAAGTTCTAAAATACAAATGATGTCATCCTTACTCCTGTATTCTGATTTACATTAGTTCCAACAGATGGATTTCGTTCTTATCTCTAATTGAAGCCTGATCTCTTTGTCACTTTAACTTTTTTTGTGGGGGGGGGGGGTTGGCGGAGGGCCATAGTCTGGGAATTGGTTTAACAGTTTTTGTATATAGTATTGTGCCGGTTTGAAAGGATGTATGTACCCTAGAAAAGCCATGTTTAATCTTAACCCCTTTTGTAACCCCTTTTGTAAAGGCAGCCATTTCTTCTAATACCTATTCAGTACTGTATGTTGGAAAGTTTAATTAGATTATCTCCATGGAGATGTGACACACTCAAGAGTGAATGTTAAACTGGATTAGGTGGGGCCGTGTCTCCACCCATTCCAAGTGGGTCTTGATTATTTTACTGGAATCCTATAAAAGAGGAAACATTTTGGAGAACGCGGGAGATTCAGAGAGAACAGAGCAGAATGATGGAGCCAGAAGAAAGCCACAACAGAATGCCACAGAACCACAAAACAGATAGTTCAGTGACTTTTGAAAATGAAGAAGGAAAATACCTCCTGGAGAGCTGGAGAGGAAGCCAGTAGATGATGCCTTGTTTGCCTTGTGCCCTTCCAGCCAAGAGAGAGAAACGCTAACCATGTTCACCATGTGCTTTTCCACTTGAGAGAGAGACCCTGAACTTCATCAGTCTTCTTGAATCAAGATATCTTTCCCTGGATGCCTTAGATTGGACATTTCTATAGACTTACTTAATTGGGACATTTTCCCGGCCTTAGAACTGTAAACCAGAAACTTACTAAATTCCCCTCTTTGAAAGTCATTCTGTTTCTGGTATATTGCATTCCGGCTGCTAGCAAACTAGAACAAGTATCAATGCTGACTATTAGAGCCGCAGAACTCCAGCTCTGAGTCTTGGTGTCATAGAGGCTGCCTAAGTTCCAGGGAGATAGCACATGGTATTTTAAAAATATAAACCATTTCTCATCTCTCCCTTGCTAAAAATCCTCTATTAGCACTTAAAGTAAACCTAAATCTCCTTAACCTATCCTACCAGGCCCTCTGAGCTGTCCCTTTCCTATCTGGTCCCCTTCTCCCTCTTGTTACTGCAGCCTACAACCCCACCACCCCTTTCACTGTGCTGCAGACGTTCCTAGACTGCTCTCCACTTAGCTTCGGCAGGAGCTTGCCAGTTGCTCACAGTGCAGCTCCTCCAGAGGCTTCCAGGACTCGCCACTCTTGTGTCAGTCAGGGCTCACCTGGGATGTCACCCCCTGAGCTGATTAGCCCTCTCATGGAGCTCATGCCCAGGAACTTTCAATCCCCTCACCCCATTCAGTTTCCACCCAAGTATTATCAGCTGTCGGGCATGGTGGTATGTTTGCACAGGCTGAGCCCCAAGGGCAGCAGGTCTTGCTGACTACTCTGCCACCAGCTCCTCAAGCACTATTCACCCCAGAGCAGGCGCTCAGTAAACAAACCTTTGCACTGTCCATATGCCCATCCCGTCAGCCACCAGAGAGTGGCTTTCATTTAGGCCTAGTAGAATTAGAATTAACTGCAGAGAGAATTAAAGGAAAAAGCAGAGTTATAATACAAAAGTTAGGAATTAACAAATGAGTATGACTGCTGAATCATTATATTGATATTTCTTTTAGTCTCCACTGTCTTGGAACAGCTAGAAGGAAAAACCTTACATTGTGGGTCAGTAACCCATACCAAACTCTGAAATCTGTTCTATAACTACTTGTTAAAACGTACTTTGACATGTATTGCTTTCTTGTATATATATTTCACAATAAAAAGCATAAAAAAAAGAATTAACTGCCCAGAAAAGAAGGACCTAACATATCAGGATGATGTCTCTCTCTGCACATCATTTTCAGTAAGCAACATTGCATTAAATGCCTGTTCCAAAGACAGTTTTCTGCACAGCAAACAATTGCTTTTTTTCCTCTGAGCCCCAGACTCCCAGAGCCCAGTGCAGCAGTTCAGGTCCAATGTCAGCAGTTCTGAACCCTGGGCACTTAGCACTGTTTCCCTCTAATCTGATTACACAGGTTTCTCAGCTCTGTTCAGTAGGAGCAGCTGTATCCCTTTGCAGCAGTGCAAATGCAGAGGCTGCAGACTTGGGGAAGGAATCAATGCATAGAAAATAAGAAAAGTGCAGGCTGCAACCTTGAATGGCTTGGACTGTCACTGACCAATCATATTGAAGGTCAGGGAGCTCGATGATTGGTATTTTTGTGACTTGGAAAGACATGAAGGAGGGAACAGAGAAAATAATTTTCTATCTCTGAACAATCAATCTCCCAAGCATTACTGTTTCAAAACCAACATGACTTTGAGATGAAATGGGAAGAAGGCAGTGGAGAAGAAAATTAAAATCACTGCCCTTTCATCCTGATCCTCAAGGTGTTCGCAAGTTAGATCTTATTCCAGAAGGAGGGTGGCAGGCAGACCTGTGTAGTATTGGGCATATTGTTTCTTTCAGTTGCATTTCTCAGGGCTTAAAAATGTACTTACTCCATCGAGTCCAGCCTCAGTGCTTCCATTGCTCCTTGCTTTTCCAGTGTTGGAAATTGTAGTTTAACCATCTCTCATTCATGCCACACTGAATCCTTGCTTGGATAACTGAATGTTGGCTCTCCTTGAAGCAGAAAGTCCTGACACAGCCTGTTAGGTGTGTCCTGCTTCAGATTTCCCTGTCACTCTGTGCTTTTTCATTTCCTGACCAGGGTACAGTAGCCCTTTCAGCATTCAACCACAGCATGGCTATGTGACAGCACTCTCAAGAGGTCAGCCACCCAGTGGGCTTCCCACCGTAAAACCTCTGCCTTCTTGGTAAAGCATATGTTGGTCCTTTCATTTGCAGCATGGGTTCCTGGGCAGTAGGTACGGACATATTTCCTTGTAGCATTTTCTTTCCCTTTCTTGTCCTCTTCTTACTTCTTCCCTCTTTCCCTCCCTCCCCATTGGCCTAGATTTCAGGAAAATTGGTGACAGAACAGTAATTTAGGTTGGAAGATCAAAAAAGGTGTCAGAGCTTAAAAGAAAAAGCTAGAAAATCCCTTGGGTTCCTGATGCTATTAGCATAGTTTATTAACCTCAGCCTAGAAGAGCTGCTGCTGCATAAATGGGCCCCAAAAGGCAATAAGCGTGGGAAGGGATGATACGCTCACTCCCAGGCTCCTCTTCAGGGTCAGGCTGTGTCCCCAGGAGTACTGGGCCCAGAACAGAAAAGCACCGAGACTGAGAATGAGCAGGAGCCTCGAGTCCCATTGCACTTGTCAGCTGACGATTCTGCACTGGCCTCTTACCCCCAGAAAGTGGCTAAAAACGTCCTGAAGCTATTTTAAATAGGCTGTACATTTAGACCACCTTCTGAGGAAGAGGGCTTCCTCTTTCCAGAGCATTTGTCTCTGTTTAGTTGTCCCTATTTCTGAGGCTTCTTAGTGAGAAGTGGAAACATGCCATGACAACTCTCAGAGCAAATGTTGGTTCTATTGTTTGCATAGTACTTCTCACAGAGTTTGGTTTTCTTGTCAGATGAATATTGTAATTTTTATTCCCATTTTACAGAGAAGAAAATAAGGCCCAGAAAATTCAGTATCTCACCCTGAGTCACACAAATGATAAATTTCAGAACTGGGGTTGGAGCCCAGATCCTCCCCCACCACTCATGTCCTCAGCACCTTTTCCCTCCCTCGGAGGTGGGGGATTCATTCCAACTGGAGTTCTGTTCATGGTCTGCTCTGGACAGTAGGCCAGGGCCATCACAGGGACCCTCTTAGCGGCTGCACATGGCTGTGAGAGGGCGGATAAAGTTGCTAGGCCTGCCTGGGGGCCTTTGCTTGGCTTGCCCTGGAGGATTGAATGCCTCCTGTATATGCCCCTTCCTTGCTGTCTGAGGCCCTCCCCAACCTGAAGTTTGCCTGCACCTATCTCCCTGCCTGGGCTTCACTCTTGAGTCTCAAGGTGAGCTGGACTTAGCACAGCCTCCTGGAAAGTGCAAGGCCATTATTCCTCATTTAAGCATCACTTTTTCTCCTTTAAGGTAAAACAGGAAGAAAGACCACAAGTGTATGAGGCTGCATACTTTCTTCTCCTTTAGGAGTCATGGATAATGGCTCTCTCAAAACGTGCCGTCCATTCCTCTTATCCCTGGATAATGCCTCTCTCAAAACATGCTGTCCATTCCCCTTACCCCCATGTGTGCCTGCAAACCCAGCATGCTCTCATGCCATGGTTCACCCCCTTTTTTCTGCTGGGCACGTCTGAGAGCATTTAAGCACACTACCATGAAGACACTGACCCCAGAGTAGTAAACCTCACGTAGGGCTGAGTGTGGCTGTGGGGCAGAGGGATGGTTAGTTGCAAATTTGATGAAGCCCTTCCATCAGTTTTGGCTAACAGCCCACTTGAGAATCCTGGGTCTATTGGTGGGTGTTGGGAAGTGAGTTTGCTCTGCCTCTTATCTAACATTTCCCCACCTCTGTCTCTCTGATGTTCTCTCCTTACCAAAAGGGGTCCACGATGTCCAGGGCTTCCCTGTCTGCCAGGAAAGGTGAACGGAAAAGAGCTAAGCTCTGTCAGTGATCTGCTTTGCAATCCTCTTCCTCATAGTTCTTGATTCAGGAAGCCCCAGCCATGGCACAAGCAAGTTCATTGTCAGTTTTGCAACTTTCTTCCGACCGACCGTCAGAACCTCTGCTCTCTGTGCACCTCCCACCTCACCCCTCTGCAGGTGCCACTGATTGGGCAATTGTCTCCTTAGAGAAGACCATTGAGGCTGTTGCCACCCAGGTGCTGGTAAACAGTACAGAGACCAAATAAACGTCTAGGGAGCCCTCCTTATCCAGCACCAGCTTCCCTCAGCTTTACCTCAGTGGGGACAGTGAGCTTTGACAGTCTCAAGAGAAAAAGGTCTGTAGGCAAGTTTAGACCATGGTGCCTTTCAGGGACAAAAATTACTTGCCAGTGGGTCCTGTGGAGAAGAGCAACTGAACTAAACGATCCCAAACCAGCAGGTGTGGGAGAGTTTCTGCTGCACACCATAGCAGAGAGAATTCCACAGCTCTCCCTTGATAAGGAAGGTGGCAGCCTCCCCTCTCCACCTGAGTAGGGCCGCCAGGTAAAATGCAAACTTGACTTCAGATAAACAATAACATTTTACTTTAAGTATGGAACATTGCCTGGGATGTACTCATAGTAAAAATTTATTTATCTGAAATTCATATTGAACTGGATATCCTTGGTTTTTATTTATTAAATCTGATAGTCCTAACCCTAAGGGCTGTATTAAATCCAAGAGCAGGCTGTGCTGTTGTGTCCCCAACCTGTCTGGCCTCTTGTTGACCGTTTTGATACTGCAGCTTAATGCCTGATCCAGTTACTAGTCCCCAGCAACACGCATCACAAGTGCTGGCTGCTTCCCTTGAATCATGGCCTATCCACAGGATCCTGGTTGCAGCCAGCTTCCTGGAAAGCTAGTGATGACATTAGCTCCCACTTCCTGAGCAGTTACTCTGAACCAAGCAGTATAGATGCGCTTTTTCATTGAATCTTCACAACAGCTCCTCAGAGATTATTTTCCCTTTTTTTTTTTTTTTTAAATAGGAAACTGAGAATTGGCCAGGTTGTATGGTTTGCCCAGTCACACAGCTAGCCAGTGGCAGAATCAGGATTTTGAGCTCAGGGCTCTGTGGCCTCAGAGCCTTTATGTTTCTTGCCACCCATCTGTAATAAGGCATAGGGTTAGTAGCAATAGGTGTGGCTGGCAAGCAGGTAGGACAGCCTGAACTTCACAGGATGCTTTTGAGAGGGAAAACTGCTGTTGAGAGGCCCTGAACTCAGCAGAGGAGCATTAAGTTCCTGAACCTGAAAATGTTCTCACCATAATTGTAAATGACCTTGTAATGACAAATGCACATTTTCTACAGCGTAACAAAAGAAAAATTAGTGCAGAGATTCAATTATATCTCCCATTTTCAATGGCAGTTTCACTCTCTCACTAGATTAATTAGCATCAGAGATCTCCTCCCCCCAGGCAAATTACGGCACACTTTATGACTAGGAGGTACATTGAAATGCAGCTGCATCTCATTAAGCATCCAGGCTTGCTCTTGGCCAATGCACCAGCCTCAGCGCTGTGCTTGCCTCCCAGTCTTCCCTGGGAGGACTGAAGGTAGTCCCCATGAGGGAGCAGAGCCCTGGCCTTCTCAAGGCATCCTATATGAGGACTAGGGGTGGCAGGGACACCTGATGTCATTCATTAAGAGGAATTTAGGGAGCAGCCTGGGCCCAAATTGGGTGGAGGATACCAAGGAAAGGAGAGAAGGGGGAGGTGAAAGGTAGAGCTGAAGGCACCCAAAAACCTATAACGTGTGCACCTTGATGTTTATGAACCTCACCAGGTGAGGCTGTTTTTACTACCCTGTTTCTTCAATTTTTTCACATTTCGATGTGTATGTGCTGAATACATAGTTTTCTCTCCCCCACCAACTCAACACAACTCTCAACCATGAGGTGCCTCATCATCAGTGGCCAGGAAACATTATATGGCCATTTTACTGTTGAGGAAAATGAAGCTCAGAGATGTTCTGTCCTTGGCCGGGGTTGCCCAGCTATTGAGCTCAGATCTGAACCCTGGCTTAACTAAGCCCATGTTCTTTTCTTCTTTCCTTTATGTCTTGTTACAAAATTGTACCATTTTCCTGCCACACAATTTATAATGTCCTTTCGTTTGATAAATTGTTGCCTTCTCCTTTTCATTTTTTTTCTTAGTCATATCTGAACTGGAAATACCCTTGAAGAGACCAAATGAGAGTCACAGGTGGCCATCCTGGCCCTGACTGTGGTCATCTGTTGTAACCCGGTGACCCCCCCCTTGACCAGCTGGGCCAATTCATACTGGGGTGGGGGCGGGTATGGTGCAGGGAGGCAGCTTCTCTTGCTAGGTTCTGCTGATAATTGTTTTTTTCATCTTCTTCTAGGTACATTGAACGAAAAGCTTTTCTAGACCGGGTGGATCACAGGCAGTTTGAAATTGAACGAGATCTCAGGCTGAGCAAAATGAAGCCTTGATGTTGTGGAGGGAAATCAATAGCAGCTTAATCCTGTTTACAATGTGAGCTTCTTATACATCTGTGAAATGTTTCTGATTTTTATCATCAGCTGTTTTCCTGTAAGGTCTTTTTTCCTACATTGAAGTTCTCTCTGTGTATCTTGATTGCACATGGTTTCATTCATTTTGCTTTTAAAAGTTTGTCCTTCAAAATAAAACATGAAAGTTGGTCCTATGAGAGGCTGGTGAAGATGATGACACCTCTCGCCTTCCCCTTATTCTACTACCAAGTTCAACCCAGGCCAAGCCAACACATTCCAGGCCTGTCCAGGCTGGTGGAGGTCTGGCCAGCCATGCAGAAGAGAGCTGACCAATCTGGGTGTGAATTTCCTGGGCCACTGGGTCCATAAAGCTATCCCCTCTGAAGTCAGCCTTTCCCCTGAGACCAGGGAAGGAGGCCATCCTGCTGGGAGAATGCCAGGTCCCTGGCAGTTTTGTATTCGGTTTGCACTTGCTTCTCCCCTGACCTCTCTCCCTCTCCAGAATGGGATTCCCATTAATGTAATATAAAGCAGAAAATAAGGATATACTTTTGCCAAATTAGAGGCGATTTTTCCTTCAACCTTTTATCTCTTCTCAAAGTTAAAGTCAAACTCAGCTATACTCCCACTTCAATAACTGTTTTGGGTTTGTCAAAGATTCTAAAGGGCTGTTTTCTTTTTTATACTCCCGTAAGAAAACTTAAATCCCAAACCTCCTGCTTAGAGGCCGAAATTCTCTGGGGAGCAGCAAGGAGGGAGTAACAAACAGACCTACAGTGAAGAGCACAGTAGTGGTAAAGGCCACGCATATCAATAAAGTATTAAACCCTGGGACTTGCTTTATGTGTGTTTCTTGAGCAACATGAACAAATGTCAAAAAAGGTGGGGTTTAGAAGACCAGGACCCAGTTCCTATTTCGACATCGACCAGCTGTGTGACCTTGACCAAGGTTCAACTTTCTGAGCCTCCATTTTCTGGTCTGTAAATGATGTTAGTAACACCAGTACCCCTAAGAGTTGAAATGAACTGATGACAGACCTAAGGGTTACAACTGCTAACCCCTGGTATGTCTCCCATCCAGTCCACCAGTACATGGTACCCAAGACCTGATTGCCAGTCCTAAATGGTTATGGAGTTATAGACGTCACTACTCAGAAGGGTAGTTTACACATTGTCTGTTCACATCCACTCTACTAAAGGATTCTAGAAGTGGTAAGAGCAGACTTCAGGCCAAGGTCAGGGTGAGCAGCCTGTGAGCCCTCAATTATGGTCCTGTCCTGGGACGTAAGAAAATAACAGAGGAACATCCTTTAATCTAAGACCAGCCTGCGTTTAAAAAAATATTTTTTTATTCAGATATCTTCACAATCTACGTATATAATAAGTATACAAGTCATCAAAGTGTACAATCAGTGGCTTACAATATGATCACATAGTTGTGTATGCATCACCATAATCATTTTTAGAGCATTTGCATCACTCCAGAAAAAGAAGTAAAAAGAAAAAACCCATACATCCCATGCTCCCTACCCCTCCTCATTGACCACAAGTATTGGACTCTACAAATTTTCTTTTACCCTTTCCCCTCCCCCCATTATTTATTTGCTTGTTTGTTTTTCTCCTTATTTTTTACTCATCTGTCCATTATAAGATAGCTCAGGCAGTTGGAGAGCTTTTCTATCCAAATTGCTGCCACTCTGACCCTCAGCTTGGGCAGCATTTGACAGTAGGAAGGGTGCTCCCACAGGGCCTAAGAGAAGCATAAAGGGATGTTTGCCATCAACCCCTTAGAAGCTGGGAGTAGTCATGAAGGTAGGCGTAAGCTCTACATTATGCTCCTGTTCTGAGACTGAGGAGTGGGGAGTAGGAAGAGCTAAGGGGGAGAAAAAGGTGGGGGGGGGGGGAGCGTCAGCCACAAGGTTTTCACAATCACATGGTCACACTGTAAAAGCTATATAGTTATATGGTCGTCTTCAAGAATCAAGGCTACTGGAATACAGTTAAACAGTTTCAGATGTTTCCTTCTAGCTATGCTAATACACCAAAAACTAAAAAGGGGTATCTATATAATGCATAAGAATAACCTCTTGACTCTGTTTGAAATCTCTCAGCCACTGAAACTTTATTTTGTCTAATTTCTTTCCCCTTTTGGTCAGGAAGGCTTTCTCAATCCCTTGATGCTGAGTCCCACCAGCCTTCATTTTAATTAGGAGCAGGAGGCACCAGCTGAAATTCGAGCTGAAAATCCTACCTGCATGGTATTCTCTGGTGTGCCCTCCATTATTTCACTACCATTTAGCTGAGTTTTTCCCCTGACTTTTCTCTGGATTTTTGAGTCTCTGGCATTCCGTTTCACATGTTTCTTCATCTCAGCAACAATTTATAAGTTTGAAAAACTTTAAATTCCTCTCATTTGAAAAAACATCTAGAATCCTACAGAATGAATAGTGCTAAGCTCATTGTAAGTTAGGGTTTTTCTTTTTAACAAATGTTCACCACCTTTGAAAACCTAAGATATTACAATAAAATTGCAAGATTAAAAGGAGTAGATTGCAGATATCCTTGACATTGCCTTCCTCTGTGTGTTCCTGAAAATGGCATACTCAAATTATGTTCGCAGCAAAAAGAATGTTTTTGAGGAGGAATTAGAGAAGGAACATGTGATAATCAGTTTAGTTCCAATAAAAAAGGAACCTGAGGAGGAACATCAGATGGAGCCAAGTACTTCTGCTACAGAAGCTAAACCAAAGAAGTCTAGGAAAAGGGATAAAATTTCCTCTTCCTCAGATGAAAGAGCAATTCAAAGCTTGCTCAAAACCTAGGTACTGGTGCTTCCCTTGCTAACCATTTTGCCTCCAATTGATAAGGTGCATTGGTACACTTTGCAGAAGTGGTGCCAACATTTTAATTTGACTACCGATGGCCTAAAAATAGAGGTTTATCCAAGACTCCAGCAACATGCTTACCCTGGGCAAAAACAGTATATTCCTGACACGCCGTGGAAGGCCAAGTTGCAATCATGTTCAAAGAATTGCATGACAATGACCAAGATAGCAAAGGGTCAGAAAAGTTGTAAGAGAAGGGAGAGAGAAGAAATGACTAAAAGAATTGAAATAATAACTTCAGCTCAGGAAGTAATATTGGCATCATGGGCAAAAATTAATGCAAGAACAGTTCAGCCTTAGACTGTGAATTCATGTCCCATGCCTACTTCTGTTAAGACCTTTTTGCTGCAAGCTTCTAATGTCGGATGGTATGTGCTCCATGGCAGAGTTGTCCCTGCAGACATGAAGTGTTGAGTTCACCTTACAGTTCATGCAGGGGAGGCCTGGGTACCTGACACTCCCAAGAGGATGATCTCTTTCTGTTACCAGCCTGCACTTATGCATCCGCAGAGTAGAAGACAATATATTGTCTCCTGAAGGTGTGAAGAAGAATAAGAAGTTAATGAAAAGGTTAATTCTAATGGGGGAAGGAGAAGTGATCTCCTTTGAACATACCACCATCTCTTTTTTTGGTTGGGCAATGTTTTAAAAAATAAATGACTGAGAGTCCATGGCTAAATTGATGTGCATTCTGATGATTGCTGTGCTGTGTCCTAACCATCCTCAATGCTACCTGCTTTCTTGAATAAAAATGTGAATTTCTGGATTCTGGACTTTGGGTTTGCCAAAGAAGTGACTGCTACTGTTGCTTTTTATGAATTGGGTTTACAAAGAGGTTTTCCCAGCCATTCAGTTCCTCTATGTATTGGTTCAATATAGATTACTATTAGAAGAGAATTCCAATACAGGAAAAGTATCAGTAAATATTTTAACATGAAGTGTATAGCTATATAGAATGTTTTTGCTACTTTAAAAAACTGTATGTGTGAGGGGTACAAGGGTGGTTCAGTGATAGAATTCTCT
>PVIY010038131.1:0-24126 GCA_004026745.1 Myrmecophaga tridactyla | reverse complement strand
ACCCATCCCACCAACACGAAGCTTCAGACTACTGAAGGAAACCAACTTCCAAAGTAACCCATCAAGACATTTACATGCCATGGAGACAGCAGAAGATCACTAACTATATGACGATGCAGCCAGACACAGCCCAGACTAATGGCCAAATTAAAACACCAGAGGAGACACAGACTTTGAAACAACGAATCAAAGATGTTCATATGACTCTACTAAATAAAATCATTGGGATGGCTAATGACATAAAGGAGAGCAAGAAGACACTTGAAGAGCATGAAGAGGAATTTGAAAGAATAGAAAAATAGCAGCTATCACGCAGATTAAAGTTGCTGTAGACCAAATAAAAAATATACTAAAGATAAACAACAGCAGATTTGAAGAGGCAGAAGAAAAAATAAATGAACTAGGAGATAGGGCAACTGATTTTGAACACACCAAAGAGCAAATGGCAGAAAACATAGAAAAATTTGAATTGGAGCTCAGGGAAATGACAGACAAAACAAAGCACACAAATATAAGAATCGGGCGGCTGCCGTGGCTCAGCAGGCAGAGCTCTGACCTGCCGTGCTGGAGGTCTGGAGTTCGATCCCTGGTGCCTCCTGCCCATATGCAAATTAAAAAAATAAATAAATAATAAGAATCACTAGTTTCCCAGAAGGAGGAGAGGAGAATAAAGGGCTAGGAAGAGTAGTTGAGGATATAATGGGGGAAAACTTCCCAACCTCATAAAGGACATAAATATGCAAATCAAAGAGGCCTAATGAACTCCAAATAGAATGAATCCAAATAGGCCTTCTCCAATACACATACTAATCATCTGTCAAATGTTGAAGAGAAGCAGAAAATCTTGAAAATGGCAAGAGGAAAACAATCTACTACATACAAGGGAAACCACATAAGACTGAGCTCAGACTACTCAACTAGCACCCTGGAGGCGAGAAGGCAGTGGTATGATATATTTAAGATCCTGAAAGAGAAAGACTTCCAGCTAAGAATTCTGTTTCCACCTAAACTGCCCTTCAAAACTGAGGGAGAGATTAAAATTTACACAGTCAAACAATGCTGAGAGAAGTTGTCAGAAAGAGACCAGCCCTACAAGAAATACTAAAGGGAGTTCTGCAGGTTGAAAAAAAAAAAAAAAGACAGGGGTCAGAGGTCTGGAGGATGGCATCGAATTGAGAAATACCAGTTAGGGTAACTTAAAGGATAAAAAGAGAAATAAGGAAAAGAATATATAGATATGACAAATAAAATCCAAAGGATAAGATGGTGGATTCAATAAATGCCTTTACAGTATAACTTTGAATGTTAATGGACTAAACTTACCAATTAAAAGATACAGACTGCCCCTCTCCCAACTAGAAAGCCACCACTGCCTCCAGACACTCTGAAGACGGTGACCTCTCTGGGACCCAGTACCTGTAACAGACAGAACTGAGATTTCCCCCTACTGTTCCAGATGTGTCTTGGAGAAAACCTGTGTATCCAAATGACCAAAGAAAAGCATGGGAAGGAATGGAAAATCTGTGCCAGGCCATTCACAGTGTTTCGCTGGTGTCTCAGGGTTCGCATGCATTTCAAGAAGACTGAAGTCTGTCAAACCTGCATCAAAATTGAAGAATATCTGCCAGTCCTGCCTCTTGGACCTAGAATACAACCTGCCCATCCAAGTGCATGAAGTGGGATTGTCTTTTAAGGATGATATGCCAAAGTCAGATGTCAGCAAAGTACTACACACAAAATATGGACAGAGATATTTCTAACTCTGATGGATTAGTTTTGTTTGGCCCAGTGTTCTAAACTTTTCTTGGATGTTGACACCTTTAGCTAGACATCACTCTCCATTTCACCGCGAGCCCTGTTCTTCCCTGTTGTCTTGGATTCACATGTTTACTGGACTTTTCACCCCAAGCTGTGAAAATTATTGAGTGCTCCAAGCATGTTCCAGGAGCAGTAGAGAGCCACAGGACAGGAGAGCAGTGGACATCCCAGCCCCAACCAGTGTGAATATAAGAACAAGGGCTGGAACTCTCTGCCCCTGGTTCCTTGGCAATATGACACCATGGTCCAGAAAGGACTGGCATATAAGTTCTCCACCAATGAAGAGAAATGAGAACTCAGGGTAGGAAATAAACTGCTCTGGAAACTAGAGGACATTTCATTCATTCAGATTTCAGTTTGTAGACTGTTCTAGTTTGCTAGCTGCTGGAATGCAATATACCAGCAACTGAATAGCTTTTAAAAAGGGGAACTTAATGAGTTGCTAGGTTACAGTTCTAAAGCCAAGAAAATGTCCCAACGAAAACAAGTCTATAGAAATGTCCAGTCTAAGGCATCCAGGAAAAGATACCTTGGTTCAAGAAGGCCAGTGACATTCAACATTTCTCTCTCAGCTGGAAAGGCACATGGTGAGCATGGCAGCATCTGCTGGCTTTCTCATGGCTCTACAAAAAGGGACTCCCTCCAAAATCTTTCCTCTTTTAAAGGATTAATGGGTGGAGTCACAACTCCATGGAAGCTATCTGATCAAAAGTTACCACCCACAGTTGGGTGGGTCACATTTCCATGGGAACAATCAAAATGCTCCCAGCCAGCAATATTGAATGAGGATTAAAGGACAAGGCTTTTCTGTGGTCCACCACAGATTCAAACTTAGCACATGGCCTAAGTAAGATTCATGGTAACAAGAATAACATGCATTGAGCATCTCCTACATTCCAGATGGCTTCAGCCCCATAATTTCTATGTAATCCTCACTTTGATTGCTCAGGTCAGGCATGGGCATCCCTTATTATTCCTCGTTTCCTCGTTATATCCCTCATGATAAAACTGAAGCACAGAGAGATCAAGGAACTTGTGCAAGGATGCACAGCAAGATCCTGGTGAAGTTGGTGTTCAGGCCCCACTGTCTGCCTCCAGAGCTCTGCTCTTCCCCGTGCCCCTTGCTGCTTGTTGTAGGAATGGAGTCCCTCACCCTGCCACTGTGAACGTCCTATGGGAAGGACAGGATGAAAACAGCCAGGAGTGGTCCTGTGATTGTAGCAAATACTTTTATAAACACCCATCTCATCTGAGGCTCAAAGCAACTCAGGTGATGTCACCCCGCCTGGCAGACCAGGGAACAGACACTGTGACGTGCGATGACATGTCCATAGTCACTTCACAGGTGAAAAGCAGAGCCTATGTTTGAACCTGGACCAGAGTCCTTCCCCTGCACTGTGCTGCTGGCCCCTGGGCAGGATCACGGGCCTGCAGTTAGCCACGCCACGAAGCCCAGGCTTTTGCCACTTCAGCAAAATGCACCCTGCTGTATTGTGAAAGGCAGGAAGGACTCCTCCCTGCCCACTGCTCCCCGCCCGCCCTCGGAACCCTAGATGTTCCCATCACGGAATAACTGAGTAACGTAATCCCAAAGCTGGGTGTGACCCAACTTGGATGACCACTTGTGTGACGGTCCAGCTCTCATAACCCACTCGCCACAGTCCATGACCCCATTGAGTCATGGAAAATGTAGCGACTGTTGCTTTTGGCGCACCAAATGCCGAGGCCTGGAGGCTGCTCAGAGTCCCAGGACACCCCCAGACAACTGCTCCTCACTGTCGACACGAGTGTTACCTGCTGTGAGACGTGTTTGTCCCCAAACCCATTTTATGCCAGTTGTGCTTTAATAATGTCACGTCAACTGATGCAACATGGCTGCAAAGGCAGGAGAGTTATTGTTTCTATAAGAACTGTGTTGACAGCTATGGAAAGAATTAATAAAGGAGAGATGCTAAAATAAGATTGCTGTTGAATTGGATGTAGACAAGACACTGAAAAGACTGGGGGTGGGGGAGGGGAAAGGATAACGTCTAAAAGCTTCCTGCGTTGAAATTGCTTTGCAAACGTCCTTATGATCTCACTCCACTTTGTGGGAATTAAAATGAGAAATTGTAGGCAATGCATTAAGGAGGTGATTTTGAGATGAAAGACAGGATGGGTCAGAACTCCTAAAAAGGGACTCATTCTCAGTGAAAAGAGCTTGGCTCTGTGTCATAATATTGCTGTATTGGTAAAACAAACACAGTTGTTTTAGGTTAGAAAGTGTTTAAAATATGCATGTATAATTAATTTTTTTATTATATTAACTCACATATGTATGTTTTGCAATAATGCCTAAATGTGATTGTTGGTATGTGTTGTTTTCTTCTCAATGCAATCTTTTTTCCTCTTCCTCTGCATGGGTCCTCCCTCACTCTCTCCTGTCCCCTCCTACTACATCACTGCCCCTCCTGCAAACCCTGTGTTAATAACTTAGTCGGTGTCTTGCCATTTTTTCCTCCATGCTCATATGTAAATATATGAGGAGGAAGCAGGAGAGTAGCATTATTTGTTTCTTAAAGATAGGGTGATTTTATACCCAGTTTTCTGCATTCTGTGTTTTCGTATCCCTTATTCATGGTTATCCCTAGGCATCACCTGTAACTTTTTTCTTTTTGATTAATATAATCTTTTTGATGGCTACAAACCATTCCATGGCATGTCATAACATATTCAACCATTCTCCTTTTGAGGGACATTTGTTTTCTTTCTAGGTTTTGTTTTCCACCATGAAAAATAATTCATTATACATGCTTGTGTAATAGCAATACATTCTGGTATTTTTATTTCTGTAGGGTAGATTCCCAGAAGGAAAACTGCCAGATAAAAAAGCATCTGCATACTCTTCTTTTTATATATATTTTAGTTCTCAAAGCAGTCTTCAATAAATAGTTACAAGACAGATCCCAGAGTTTGTCATGGGCTATCATACCATCATCTCAATTTTTCCTTCTAGCTGCTCCAGGTTATTGGAGGCTAGAAGGAATAAATATTTTTTATCATCACAATCTATTTTTTTTCTTTTTTGTGAAAAATAACATATATACAAAAAAGCAATAAATTTCAAAGGCACATCACAACTATTAGTTGTAGAACAGATTTCAGAGTTTGGTTGGAAACTCTGAAAACAATTCCACAATTTTAGGTTTTTACTTCTAGCTGCTCTAAGATACTGGAGACTAAAAGAAATATCAGTATAATGATTCAGCAATCATACTCATTGGTTAAACCCCACCTTCTCTGTCTAACTCCACCATCACCTTTGATCTTTCTCCCACTCTTTAGGGGTATTTGGGCTGTGCTCATTCTGACCTTTTCATCTTGGAAGGGGATGTCAATAATATGGGGTAGGTGATGGATCTAGCTGACGCTCTGGAGAGGCTGGGCCCTCTAGGTTTTAGGACTTATCTGGTCCAGGGACCCATCTGGAGGTGGTAGGTTTCTGGAAAGTTACCTTAGTGTGTGGAACCTTTGTAGAATCTTATGTATTATCCTAGATGTTCTTTAGGAT
The DNA here is from genome assembly GCA_004026745.1 of Myrmecophaga tridactyla. Classification (NCBI taxonomy): domain Eukaryota; kingdom Metazoa; phylum Chordata; class Mammalia; order Pilosa; family Myrmecophagidae; genus Myrmecophaga; species Myrmecophaga tridactyla. The sequence goes on along the minus strand of PVIY010038131.1, from coordinate 18,758 downwards.
TGGCTGGAATGGTTTTGGTTGGGGTTTGGCAAATTATGATAGGTAGCAATGTCTAATTCAAGCTAGTGTAAGAGTGACCTCCAGAGTAGCCGCTCGACTCTACTTGAACTCTCTCAGCCACCGAAACCTTATTTGTTATACTTCCTTTTCCCCTTTTGGTCAGGATGGCATTGTTGGTCCCACAGTGCCAGGGCCAGAACTCATCCCTGGGAGTCATCTCCCACACCTCCAGGGAGACTGTCACCCCTGGATGTCATGTCCCATGTAGGAGGAAGGGCAATGACTTCACTTGCAGAGTTGGGCTTAGAGAGACTGAGGCCACATCTGAGCAACAAAAGAGGTCCTCCAGAAGTAACTCTTAGGCATGCTTATAGGTGGTCTAAGCTTCTCTGCTACCTACATACGCTTCCCAAGAGCAAGCCTCAAGATCTAGGGCTTAGCTTAATGATTTGGGTGTCCCTAAAGTTTGACACAGTATCAGGGGTTTCCCCGGTGGTAAAGCTTAATAGTTCCATATTTTTCCTCCCAATCCTTAAGGGACTTTGTCAATACTTTTTGATTAATGGCTTAATATATTCTAAGATGTATCCAGACATTATATTAAGCTATAAAAGTTTAAAGGACCTCATTCTTATCCTGGGTTCTCTGTGTTTTGATTGTTTAAATGAGCTATCCAGACAGGTTGAGTTAGATTTTGTGCTGCAGAAAATTTTGTTTTCAGACAAAATAAACCTTTCTTCCTTTGTTCTCAAAGAGTAGGTGAGGTTCTAAAATATAGATAATGTCCTCCTTACCCCTGTGTTCTTTGAATTATGTTAATCCTGACCTGATTGGCTTCGTTTTTTATTTCTAAATACCAGGTTATATGTATATAAAATAGCCTTTCAAAACCCAGGAATAATAATTACCACTCCAGACTAAGTGTGACTGCTATAAGAGCTTACAGTCTAGGCTCCAATTTCCTTAGAAGCATTTTCTAAAGATGGCCATGCAATAATTGCTCCTTTGCTTCTGGCTTAGCTTGTCTCACCAAATGTCCCACATTCATTCACAATGTTGCATGCTTCACAACTTCATTTCTTCACCATCATTCACCAATGTACTTCTCAGTCAGTGCTTCCTTCAGCCTCTGTATTTTTTATTTTAATTAATTAATTAATTTTGGTTTTGCATGGGCTGGCACCAGGAATCGAACCCAAGTCTCTGGCATGACAGACGAGAACACTACCTGCTGTGCCACCATGGCCTCCCTATTTTAATTTTAATATGTGTTGCCAGATTGCTTTTCAAAAAGGCTATAATATCCATGAACAATTATTAAAGTGATATTTTCCCTGTGACTTTATCAACAACAATAGATATTATTAGTCTTAAATTTTGGTCATTCTAATAGAAGAAAGCAATATCTCATTTATACTTAAATTTGCATTTTCTTATTAGATTCTGAAATCTTTTCCTAGTTTTTTTTATCATCTGGGTTTGCTTCTCTGTGAATTGCTTATTTGTATCCTTCACCCATTTCCTTTCCTTCTAAAAACTAATTTATTGCTTTAATTAATTTTTGCACTTAACCCATCAGCTTCCATTCCCTGTCCTGTAGGATAAGCCTGAAAAATACCATAAATATTGCTATATTCCTATCATCAACTGTTCAAAATGAGCAGAGAAAATGAAAGTTGCAAAGGGCTATGAAAAAAACTGTTCTGGAAGAAGAGGTTAGAAAACCAAGAGCAAAAGAAGAGATGAAACAAGAAACAAGATGCTTTCAAAGAAATGATGTGAGCTTTGTGGTGTGTGGTGAGAATGTGTAAATGTAAAAAATGTAAAAAAAAAAGTCATGTATCCAAGAGGGACACAAACTTATACACACACACACACACTCACACATTATCATTCACTGTGCATTTACTATGTGCCAGACACTATGCTAAGTCCATTGCCTGCTGTATTCCACTTTCACTAGAAGGGAGGTTGTACTATTATTCCCATTATACAGGTAGGAAAACAGAGGTCCAAAGAGTTATAGCAACTTTTTAAAAAATATCTTTATTGATAAATCTTATCAGACAAACATTCCATATGTGGTGTACAATCAGTGGCTCACAATATTGTCACATAGTTGTGTATTCATCACCACGATCATTTTTTAGAATATTTGCATCACTCCAGAAAAAGAAATAAAAATGAAAAAACTCATACATGCCCCTTACCCATCCCTCTCTTTGACCGCTAGTATTTCCACCTACCCAATTTATTTTAACCTTTGTCCCCCCTATTATTTGTTTATTTTTTTATCCATATGTTTTACTCATCTGTCCAGACCCTAGATAAAGGGAGCACCAGACATGAGGTTTTCACATTCACACAGTCACATTGTAAAGCTATATCATTATAGGATTATCCTCAAGAATCTAGGCTACTGGAACACAGCTCTACAGTTTCAGGCATTTTCCTCTAGCCACTCCAATATACTATAAACGAAAAAGGGATATATATATATATATATATATATATATATATATATATAATGCATTAGAATTACCTCCCGGTAATATATATATAATACATTAGAATTACCTCCCGGTTAACCCCTCGACTCTGTTTGAAATCACTCAAACACTTACACTTTATTTTGTCTCATTTCTATCTTCTCCTTTTGGTCAAGAAGGTGATTTCTTAATCCCCTGATGCTGGGTCCCGGGTCATCCTGGGAGTTCTGTCCCACGTTGCCAGGGAGATTTACACCCCTGGGAGTCATATCCCACATGAGGGAGGAGGGCAGTGAGTTTGTTTGCTGAGTTGGCTTAGAGAGAGACGCCACATCTGAGCAACAAAGGATGATCTCTGTGGGTGACTCTTAGGCCTAATTTTAAGTAGATTTAGCCTATCTTTGCAGGAATAAGTTTCATAGGGGCAAATCTCAAGATCAAGGGCTCGGCCTATTGATTTGGTTGTCTCCACTGCTTGCTAGAATATCATAAGTTCTAGCAACTTATGATGTGGGGAAGTTAAATATTCCTCCTTTCTCCCCAGTGCCCCAAGGGGACCTTGCAAATACTTCTTTATTCACTGCCCAAATACTCTGGAATATATCAGGACAGCATACTAACCTAGACAAATCAATAAAATCTCATGCCGTATTCATGATTCCATATACTTACGGTCTTCAACTAAACTGACCATACAAGTTAAACTAGGAAATGCACTACCCAAAATATAAAATTTGCACCGAATAAACATCTCTCTGAGTTATGGTAACTTAATTAATCTTCTTAGCTGGTAAGTTGTAGAACCCAGATTTGGATCCTGGTCTGCCTGACTCCAAGCCCTGGAGGTAGCTGATTGACTGGTTCTGAGAACTATCCAGGAGAAGTTGGGCTGGCAGTGAGGGAGCTCTGGCCTAGACTGGCATTCCAAGTTGGGCCTGGGAGAGGGTTAAGGGGAAGTGGGAAGGAAGTCAAAAGAGCTGAAGCCTGGGCTGGTGGCTTCCTGAAGAAGTGGCGTGGTCGGGGGAGGATTTGGGGCAGCTCTCAGGTCCGTAACGTGGTTCGGAGCCCTGAGCCAGGGCAGGGAGGTGGCAGGGACACAACAGACCCCTGCTCTGGATGGAAGCACCCGCCCAATACAGGGACTCACACATCCTGATACCATATCACACCCTGAGCTGGTGATGATGACTAAATGATTGTCACAGGCTAGCTGACGGAAATGCATATTTAAGGAACTTCCACTATTATTGGCTCAGTCACTGGAGAGAGAAGACACAGTCTTGTTATCACTGAATTCACAAGTGCTTGGTGTCCCGAGGCCCCGTCAGCCTTCAGGGGACAAGAGCTGTCAGGCACAGTCACTGAGGGGCCAGGGTCAGAAGGCTGCCCCCAGGGTGCTCACTCGGTGGTCTCCAGCAGGATGGGACTTCCCTGAACCTCCCCGACGCGGCCGCCTACTCACAGGGCTGTGAATTCATTCTGAAACACTGAGTAACATTTGCAATGAATTGGAGCGGTAGTGGTATAAAAGCCTTGACTAGCTCTGAGAAGCAGGCGAGGGATGCACTTCTCCTCTTGGACCATGAAGCTAGTTCCTTTCTAGCCGAAAGAAAGGCCTCCCCATGGCTCCCAAAGACATGGGCCATATCAGTATGGCTCTGTGAAACAGTAGGGCTTCACAGGGCACCCCCAAACAGCAGCCTCTCCCCGTGACTTTCTCTGCCCAAGCATCCTGAAGTGTGTCTGTGGTTTTGGTGAAAAGACACTGGGGTCTGGGTTCAGCAGATCTAGGTTCAAATATCAATTCTTCCATTAATCAGTTGTGTAATGCTGAGCAGGTCACTTAGCCTCCCGGACCTTCTGTTTCTTCGTCGGTACAATAGAATAGCAATATTGATTCTACGGTGTTGTTGTGGATATCACATGTGAAGGAGTGCTTAGCACAGGGCAAAGCACAGTTAGGTGCTTGATAAGTACTTGAGGAGTTTAACTCCATCCTCCACTTTGGAGTTTCCCTCCCCAGTGGAAGGGGGAAGGTTGAGTAAGAAAAGGAGGAGGATTGGTGACATTTTTAGGAATTCTACCAGGTGCAAGGCATGGCGATGTGTACTTTATATATAATTACTCATCTAACCCTCTCAGCCACCTCCTGAGATGTATATTATTATCCATATTTTGCCAACAAGGCATTTGGCTCTCTAAGAGATTAAGTTATTGCCTCAAGTCCTTATCTTGTCAACCTAGGCTGGCCCCCCAAATCTGTGGCCTCTATATAAATATGACACCCAGAATGGATCCAAATCAATTCCAAATTTTTCTGCTCACAATAGAAGAAAATCTCAAGGTGCAAAATACTTGCAGAGGAGATGAGCTTCAAACATCTCCTATTAACCCATGACTCTCCTGCCGCCCATGAAGCCATCTCTTTGATGGTTCCTGGTCTCTTATCTCACTCTGCCCTCAACCCCAGGGCTCAGTTGGGAAAACATAAAGCCATGAAGTACAGAGATCACCTGATGAGCCCCTCCCTCTGCAGGTGAGAATACTGAAGCCGGGAGCATCAAGTGCCTAAAATCACCCAGTTAGAAGCCTGAGCCCCTGAGGGCCAGCCCTTTCCTCAGAACCTCTCTGCAGCCTCAGGAAGCTCAGTGCTTCTCCTCTCCACTTTATCTGCCCCATTCTTAGAAGCCAGGTGTAACAGGCACAACATAAAAGATAGCGGTATAGTCACTGCCTTGTCTTCACACGGTATCACCACATTTTTCTTCAAGATCTAGGATATCTGATTGCTAAAAGATGCGTGTTTCCATAGCAAATGGAAATAACAAATCCTTTTGCTAGAAAGAGTGGGCAAGGAAGAAAGGGCACAGCTTTGAGAATTAAGGCTAATGTGTTGAATTTGCATAGCATCCCAAGCTTCTAAGCCAGACCCTTTACTTCCCAGGCCCAAGCTCCTTCCCACTTCTCTAAGTCAGTAGCTGGCTGAGCTGTGACTTCTGCATTCTGCACTCGTCTTCCCAAGCAGCCTTTTCTTACTGGGTCCTGGGCCCTGCTCCCTGGGCCAACAACCTCCCCCTGAGTCTTCAACCATGGTTGTCCCTTTCAGTTCCCTCTAGTTGTCTTTTTCTCTCTCTTGTTTTGATTTTTAGTAGTATCCTTTTGCAAAGTTGTACTGCATAGTGGAAATAAGAATTTACTTAGGAATCTGATACACTCAGGTTTAAAAACCGATTCTGCCAATGACTAGTTGTGTGACCGTGAAACTCAGTCCTTGGACCTCAGTTTTCTCATCTGTAAAATGAGAGCAATAATAGCTCTTTGGCAGGTTTCCTGTCAGAGTCAACTAAAGTGTCCTTAAAGTGTCTTGCGTATTGTGAGGGCACAAAGGGTGGTAGCCTTTCTTCTTCAAGCAGGCTGATGATCCTGCTCTCACCTTGCTGAAAAGCTCAATGATAGGTTGCTCAGGAGTTCAAGCTGAAGTCATCTCTAAGTGACCCAGAGATCTGCCCAGCTTCATGCCGCCCCTTACCCTTGTCAAAATGGCAATGCTACAGCTCGTTTATACTGCACCACCTCTGACTTGAGTCAACTTCAAGATGCCTCCAAAGCCGTAAGTGTTCAGGGCACAATTATTCATCACAGCCCAAAGAGGCCAGTGAAGGCCCCAGAGGAAGTAGCAAAGCAATGTGCCTTGGAAACTTGGACCCAGCTTTCTGCCCTGCCACTAAATAGCTCTGTGACCTTAGGTTCTCTCCATTTCAACTGTAGAAAAGGAATAGAAATTCCTCCCTTCTTCCCCTCTATCTTTTCCCTCCTTCCCTCCCCTACTTCTTTAAACAAATAATGAATTAAGCATTTAGGCATTAGGGATACAAAAGTGAATAGAAACAGATAAAATCCTTCCTTCATGGCATCATGGAATGTATTGTCTTATGGGGACACAGATATGCTCATCAACTAAACAGGGCAGGATTAGAACCCCAGGGAGTGTCCTATAGGAGAATTCATGGTTCCAGCATGAGTCTCATGGTGGGATTTGACCAGGACCAGGAGTCAGGGAATGCTTTCTGAGGAAGCTGTGAGCAAACAGAGGTCCGAAGGACAAAGAGGCAGTCACTGGTGAAGAGGGAGATGGAAGGACTTCCAGGCAGAGGACGCGGGTTAGTGTGAAGACTCAGTCGTAGGAAGAGACAAGGGGTGTGGGAGGGTCTGGAAGGAGGCCAGGGGCCATGCTGGGTGGTGAGCGGTGGAGAGGATGGTGGAGGGGCCAGAAGACGCAGGGTCTTCTAGGGCTTGTTAACAATTTTGGTCTTTGGTCTCAGACCTAAGAGCAATGGTGGGGAGGGCCACTCAATATGTAGTTGCTGGAAGACTTCAGCTGCCAATGCATTTATCAGAACACATTACTGTTTAATAAGTGCTTGGAACAATGGGAGACAGCAGGGGATGTTTAGATAGGAAAGAGGGTGGAGAATACGTGGAAGATGAGGTGCCATCATAGTGTCACAATGGGTCCCCAAGACAGCTCAGAACAATGGGCTCCTGGCTCCAGAAGGGGGCTAAGAGGGGTGTCCTGTGAAGAACAGGGGAGCATTTCAATGTTTTTAGCACCAAAGGTGCTTTGTCTACTTCATAATAGGGGCCAGGTCTAAACATTCTTGACTATATTAAGAGAAGGAGAGGAAGACATGGTGACTGGAGCCTCTCCCAAAGCCCAAGAGGAGCTCATTATCTGACAAGGTAAAATGCATATATACGTAACTGAAATTCAGCTCAACTTCTGTGGGTCATAAAAAGTTTTCTGTCAGTGTAACCTGACTTTTCACTACACCATGGCGTTAACTCCAGGTCTGCTTGCTAACTGCATCTTCAGCATCATGGTGGATCCATGGGTGGCGAGGAAGGGACATTTGCAGTTGCTGGTGACCATAGCAATTAAGGGCACGGGGCAGGTGCTTGCTTTTTTTTTTAAAAATGTTTTCATTGAGAAATCTTCACACCCATACAGCCCATCCAAAGGATGCAATCAGTGGCTTAAATATCATCGCATAGTTGTATATTCATCACCATGATCATTTTTAGGACATTTGCTTTATTCCAGAAAAAGAAATAAGAAGAAAAAACTCATACATCCCATATCCCTTACCCTTCCATCTCACTGACCGCTAGTATTGCAATCTTTCCAATTTTTTTACACCTAATAACACCCCCATTATATATTTATTTATTTTATCCTTTTTTTTTTTTACTCATCTGCCCATATCCTGGATAAAAAAGTGCATCAGATACAAGGTTTTCACAATCACAGTCACTTTGTAAATGCTATATCGTTATACAGTCATCTTCAAGAATCCAGGCTATTGGAGTACAGTTCAACAGTTTAAGGTACTTTCCACTAGCCACTCAATTACATCATAAACTAAAAAGGGATAGCTCTCTAATGCATAAGAAGAACCTCCAGGATAACCTCTTGACTCTGTTTGAAATCTCTCAGCCACTGAAATTTCATTTTGTCTCATTTCTCTCTTTCCCTTTTTTGGTCAAGAAATCTTTCTCAATCCCTTGATGCTGAGTCCTGGCTCATCCTGGGAGTCCTGTTCCACGTTGCCAAGGAGATTTACACCCCTGGGAGTCATGTCCCATGTAGTGGGGAGAGCAGAGATTTCACCTGAAGAGTTGGCTTAGAGAGAGACCACATCTGAGCAACAAAAGAGATTCCCTGGGGGTGACTCTTAGATGTGAGTGTAAGTGGACTCAGCTTCTCCTTTGCAGGAATAAGTTTCACAGGGATGAGCCCCAAGATCAAGGGCTCAGCCTATCAAATTGGTTGTCCCCAATGCTTGTGAGAGTATCAGGAATTCCCCAGGTGGGGAAATTTAATATTTCCTCCTTCCTCCCCAGTCCCTCCAGGGTGCTTTGCAAATACCTTTTTATTCTCTTCCCACATTAGTCTGGGATGTATCGAGGCATCACACTGACCTGTACAAATCAATACATCTCACTCTCTGTTCAAGATTCCATGTAATTATGATGTTTGAATAAATTGACCATACAAGTTAAATTAGATAATATGAATTTTGCACCAAATAAACATCTCTTCTTTGGTCTCACACAGAAGTTGGAGTTTTAAAATATAGACCATATCATCCTTTACCCTGTGTTCTGATTTACCTTACTCATAGCCAAATCAGCTTCATTCATATCTCGAGTTGAAGTCTGTTCACTTTTCCATCTTTTTTATCTTTTTAACATTGCTATATGGGGTAATACTGAATTTCATTGCTTCAGGGCTGTCACTCTGAGTCTCAGGTGTCACACAAATACCCCAAGTTCCAGGGATTGGCCAGGTTATTCTCAAACAGCTCAGCATCTCAGAATTTAGAAACAACAGTTACAACTTCAGATAGATGTGACTGCTATAAAAACTTAGAATCCAGGATCCTTTATAGTAGGCCTTAACCTGATACCCTATGCTTTCGATTTCCATTCTCCGAGTTTGTATAATGTAGTTCATCCACGAGTTAGTCCACATGATAATATTTGTCTTTTTGTTTCTGACATTTCATTCAACATACTGTCCTCAAGGTTCATTCACCTGGTTGCATGCCCCGCCAACTTCATTCCTTCTTGCAGGCGCTCAGTAGTCCCTTGTATATATGCATCACAATTCCCCTTTCCATTCCTCAGTCAATGTACCTTAGGCCACCTCCATCCATTGCAAATCTCAAACATTGCTGCCTTAAACACCAGTGTGCAAATGTCCATTCGTGTCCCCACTCTCCATTCCTCCAGGTATATACCGATCAATGGGGTTGCAGGATCCTATGGCAACACCACCCCTCGCCTCCTGTGGAGCCACCACCCCGCTTTCCAAGGGGCTGCACCTCTCTCCTTCCCTACCAACAGTGCATAGGGGCATCTCTCTCTCCACCTATTCTCCAGCTCTTGTATCTTTGTTCATTTTCAAAAAAGCTTTATTCATATCCAATCTAACCTAAGTAAAAAGTCAGTGGTTCCTGCAATAATCATGTAGCCATGCCTTTACCACCACAATCTATATGAAGACATTTCCTTTTCTTCTGCAAAGAATCCCATATCCCTGCCCCATATCCCCCACTTATTAACATTTAGTTTTGGCACATTGCCTTTGTTACATTCAGTGGAAGCATATTACAATGTTACTGTTGACTATAAACCCTCATTTGCATTATTTGTACTTTTCCTATATATTAATTGTATATATTAATATTAATAATATATAATATATTATATATTAATTGTATATAATTTATTAATATTGGTAATATATAATATATATTATATATTAATTGTACTTTTTCTTATATATCCCATTTTCAACACCTTGCTATGTTGACACTCATTCATTCTCCCTCATACAAAAACATTCTCATATTTTAGTTACTTGCTCTCTGACTCGGGCAAGTTGCCTTGGACTTCTGAGCCCCAGTTTCTACACATATCAATTTGGAGTAGTAATATCTATCTCATTAGACTCAATGACAGGACATCTGCACCAGGCTTAGCATAGTGCCCGGTACTGGAAGCTGCATTTTTTTCTATGTGCAAGGCAACTATAAAGGTTTCCTAGGGGCCAGGAAGGTAATGTAAGCAAATACACAGCAGGCAATAAGAGACAATAAGATGATCCCTCAACCCTGTTGCTAGGTATATACCTGGAGGAACTGAGAGCTGGGACACAAATGGACATTTGCACACTGGTGTTCATGGCAGCAGTGTTAGCGATTTGCAACGGATGGAGATTGGGTAAGGGGACATTGAGTAAGGAACAGAAGGCGGAACTGTGATGTACACATACAACCGACTACTGAGCAAGAAGGAATGAAGTTATGAGGCATGCAACGAGGTGAATGAAACGCCAGGAGTGTATGTCGAATGAAATGTCAGAAACAAAAAGACAAATATTATCATGTGTCACTCATAGGAACTAACTATGTTAAACTCAGAGAATAGAAATCGAGAGCATAGGGTATCAGGTTAAGGCCTACTATAAAGGATCCTGGATTCTAAGTTTTTATAGCAGTCACATCTATCTGAAGTTGTAACTGTTGTTTCTAAATTCTGAGATGCTGAGCTGTTTGTGAATAACCTGGCCATTCCCTGGAACTTGGGGTATTTGTGTGATACCTGAGACTCAGAGTGACAGCCCTGAAGCTATGAAATTCAGTGTTACCCCATACAGCAATGTAAAAAAGATAAAAAAGATGGAAAAGTGATCAGACTTCAACTCGAGATATGAATGAAGCTGATTTGGCTACGACTAAGGTAAATCAGAACACAGGGTAAAGGATGATATGGTCTATATTTTAAAACGTCAACATCTGTGTGAGACCAAAGAAGAGATTTTTATTTGGTACAAAATTTATATTTTCTAATTTAACTTGTATGGTCAATTTGTTCAAACTCCGTAAGTATATGGAATCTTGAACAGAGAGTGAGATCGTGTTGGTTTGTACAGGTTAGTGTGATGCCTCGATATATCCCAGACTAATGTGCGAAAAGAATAAAAAAGGTATTTGCAAAGCACCCTGGAGGGACTGGGGAGGAAGGAGGAAATACTAAATTTCCCCACCTGGGGAATTCCTGATATTCTCGCAAGCAATGGGAACAACCAATTTGATAGGCTGAGCCCTTGATCTTGGGGCTCATCCATGTGAATCTTATTCCTGCAAAGGAGAAGCTGAGTCCACTTACACTCACACCTAAGAGTCACCCCCAGGGAACCTCTTTTGTTGCTCAGGTGGGCCTCTCTCTCTAAGCCAACATGGTAAGTGAACTTGCTGCCCTCCCCACTACATGGGACATGACTCCCACAGGTGTAAATCTCCTTGGCAATGTGGAACAGGTTCCCAGGATGAGCCAGGACTCGGCATCAAGGGACTGAGAAAGATTTCTTGACCAAAAAGGGGAAGAGAGAAATGAGACAAAATGAAATTTCAGTGGCTGAGAGATTTCAAACAGAGTCGAGAGGTTATCCTGGAGGTTCTTCTTATGCATTAGAGAGCTATCCCTTTTTAGTTTATGATGTAATTGAGTGGCTAGTGGAAAGTACTTTAAACTGCTGAACTGTACTCCAATAGCCTTGATTCTTGAAGATGATTGTATAATGATATAGCTTTTACAAAGTGACTGTGTTTGTGAAAACCTTGTATCTGATGTGCTTTTTTATCCAGAATATAGACAAATGAGTAAAAAAAAAAAAAGGATAAAATAAATAAATGTATAATGGGGGGTGATAAGGGGTAAAAAAATTGGGTAGATTGCAATACTAGCAGTCACTGAGGGGGGAAGAGTAAGGAATATGGAATCTATGAGTGTTTTCTTTTTTCTTTTTATTTCTTTTTCTGGAGTGATGCACATGTCCTAAAAATGATCATGGTGATGAATATACAACTACATGATGATATTGTGAGCTGCTGATTGTACACTGTGGGTGGGCTGTATGTGTGTGAAGATATCTCAATAAAAATATTTTTAAAAAGGAGAGAGAGAGACACTAAGGAGTGGTGGGAACTGTGACAAACTGGAGAATCCTTGCCTGTCCAAATAGGGCAGCAGCTCTTCAGCTTCAGATGCTGGCTGCTGGGGAAGGGTGAGGGTGGACGGTACTTCAGGATACGTTTTGTCTGATGAGACTTTTCCAGAAATGCTGTGAAATGTAGTTTATAATTTGGGCCTCAGATTCCAATTTTAAAAATTCACAATCACAATAAATCAAAACTAATAACGCCATATGACACACGAAACAGGTCTTGGAGTAGAGCTGGCACAAGGCAGCTAAAACAAGGCTTCAGAAAACCCAAGATATTCTGGGGAGTTGGATTTGCCGCCACAAGAGAGTCTAAAAGTCCAAGAAAGGCCATGAAGACAAGTCCAAAGGAAGCGATGGAAACAAGCTCTGTGGAGTGGCACTGCCAGTGCATGCACACACCAACTGCCCTCAGGGAGAATTTTGAGGACAGTAGCCTTAGGGCACCTCCAATGCAGGATGTGGGCTCCCCCAAACCTGGAGGTGTTTGCAAATGGCTCTTTGGGGCAGCAATAACGCCACTGGCCACTGGGGGTCTCTCTCACACAAACGATCGAGTCGCCAAGTCCCGTTCCAAAGGAAAGAGGCCACCGTGGGAGCCAGTGGGCTCTGAGGCCAGCTCAGGCCACGGGGAAAGACGACCCCAGCTTGGCGGCTTTTCACAGTGATTTAATTATTTACAGAAGCCAAATTTGGACTTTAAGGGCCAGCTCCCCTGCCAACCTGGGAGCCTATCAAAGGAGTCTTTCCTGTGTATATAAAGGCCGTGGAGACATTTTCTGCACACTGGGATTTCATAACAATTTCAAGGGTTTCTGTGCAAAGTCAGCTCTGTTGCTTTCCGTGCTCTGAGACCCTGACTCCAAGGTACCTGCTGCTGCATTACCAGGCCGAACGAGAAGAATATTCCAGGCTTTGCAGATTACCCCATTCGAGGAGCAGCTTCATCGGGTCAAACAAATCTTAACTTAGTGGCCAGAGATCTGGGCTGAAGCTCTGGGCATGCCTTTTACTGGCTGTGTTACTTTGAGCAAACCTACCTTTTCTGATCCTCAGTCTCCTCATCTGGAGTAATGGAAATATTCTACAATTGATCATAGGGATGCATGCACAACTACGCAACGATACTGTGAGCCAGGGATCGTGCACTTTGGTTTCTATGGTGTGTGAACATATCGCAATAAAATTGCATTAAAAGAATCCTATACCGGGAGCAGGGGCAGTTCAGTGGTAGAATGCTCGTTTTCCATGCGGGAGACCCGGGTTCAAGTCCCAGACCATGCACCTAAAAAAAAAAGCCCCATACCACCTGTCTGTTCCCAACAACACCAAAACCTCGTCAGGAACCAGACGACCCTACTGTTCCCCAGCTGCAGGGCTGAGGATTGGGTCACCCCCATGACAGGGTGCCAGGCTGGAAGTGGGAGATGCAACTTGGTTCTCTTTTCCGTTGTCCATTTCCGATGGGCCTTACAGAAGAGGATGAGAAAAGGCCCCATCAGAAAATATACCAATCATCAAGCCAATGGGGTTTTCGTTTGTCGAATCGTGTCTACGACGCCATCTGGACCAGCTCCGTTCTCCGTGAGCCTGAAATTCTGAGTCACGGGAAAGCCCAGGATTCCTTCCCCATCAGGGAATTAGGGAGGCTCGGACGCGGTCCTCGGTACGGGAGCCCCCGTCAGGCCAAGGACGCTTCTTCTTGGTTCTGGGTGCGGTCACCCCCGTGAGCAGACCCGGCGGGTTTCAGGCCCAGAGAAACAGTCCTCAGAGAAGAGTAAGAGGACACTCGACCAGGGAAAGCAGGTTGTGCAAGTGAGCGTGCTTTGCACCCGAGGATGCGGGGAAGCAGCCCTCCACGGTGCTGTTCGGGTTTGTGTGTCTTGGGTTGGAGATTATGTGGTGGTATGTGTTGGGGCTGGGTTGGGGTTGGGGCGGGTCCTTTGGTCCTTTTCACCCCTTCTCTTCATTTCCCTGGTCTTCCTCTCACCCAGGAAAGATGCCGTTAGGTAAACAGGGGCTGCTGGGCTCCGCGGAGTTTCCCTGTCCACCACTGCGATCTGAGCTTCACAATATCATTTTGGCTCCAAGGAGTTCGGGACAAAGTCCCAGTTAGATCCAGGAGGGCTGGCGCAGGGCCTCCCTCCCTTGCATGTTCTGAAATCATTCTTGCTGCAGCTCTGAGTCTCCCAAAGAATGGTCCTGGCGGGAAGATTATGTCATTTATCATTTTTTTTTTTTTGGTGACTCCAAAAGTAATATATATTTACTGCAGAACATTAGAAAAATGCAGAGATGTGAAAAAAAATAAACAGTACAGAATGCTTTTTAAACCAAAAGCCTAGACTTAAAACCAGTCTTATTCGTTCAAAAAATGAAAGTTTATTGAGCACCTACTATGTGCCAGGCACTGAGGATTCTGCAGTGAAGAAAATAAAATGCCTGTTCTCCTGGCGCTTATACTACAGTAGAGGAGACAATGCAGCAGGCTAAGGGACTCTCCAGTGGTCAGGAAAAGAAGCAGCAAACCTCGGAGGTCTCTGGGAAAGAGAAGGCAGAAACAACGGAAGTGCCCAGGGGTTGGGATAGAAACCTGCTTGGTATGTTTTGAGCAAAGGGGGAGACAGCTCTCAGACAGGCTGAGACATGGGACTTTAGGCATGGGGAGAACCTTGGATGTTTTTAAATCTTTTTTTTTTTTTGCATGGGCAGGCATCGGGAACCGAACCTGGGCCTACGGCATGGCAGGCGAGAACTCTACCTGCTGAGCCACCGTGGCCCGCCCAGAACATTGGATTTTTATTGAGTGAAATGGAAATCCAATGTAGGGTCTTCAGCAGAAGAGTAACATGACAGAAGAGCGGCATGACTGGCCTCATGTTTTGAATCGATTATTCAGGACACTGGATTGGGGTGGAGGCTGGCAGAAGTAGAAAGCTAGGAAACCAATCAGGAGGTGATCGCCACGTTAATTCAAAGATGGAAAAACAGAGCTGCTCTGGTTTAAGGGGTGGGGGGGCTGCAGCCCCTCCCATTGGGCATCTTCTGTCCTCTCAGTGGTCTCTGAGGTCCCACTGTGGCAACCAGGTGCTCCTAGGTGCACAGTTGGAAAACCGCTGGATGAGAGGGCCTTTAACAGCCCTTCTAGCTCCAGGCTTTGGTGCCCTCGTGATCCCTGCTGTCAGGTTGTTTGGGACCTGTCCCTGATTCTGTGGGATCAGACCCTGCCCCTACCACCAAGCCTCTGAAAATGTCAACTTGAAAACTCAACTGGGTTTCAGGATCAGGGAAGGGGAGCGATTTTGAAAATTAATTCAGCTCCGACATATCGAAGGTGACCGATCCGGCATAGGGATAATACGGATGAATAAGATAAAAGTTTTGGCCCCAAGAAACTCGCCGGCTGGAAAGGAAGACAGGCAATCCCAGGAATGGCCACGTGTGAGGTGTAAGGAGGCACAGGCTCCTGCCCCCCCCCCCCTTGCCTTTCTTTCATGTGTACCTGAGCCAGTGGTCTTCAAACTCATCTGATCATCAGGTCATCTGAAGAACATTATGCAGATTCCCAGACGCCTCCTTTGGACACTCCCATTCGGTTTGCCAGGATGGAGCCTGGAGAGCTGTAGGTTAGAAAACTCCCTGGGAAATTGAGGAGCAGCTGGGTTTGGGGTCCCTGGGAACCCGCCTCCCCCCCCCAGGTCTCCTCAGCCAATTAACGTTCATAAGCCTGGTTGCTCCTGCTTTAACTTCTTACTGGTTCAGAAAACCTTTCCTGGGCTGAGCTATTGATCTGTGAGCTCACTTATCAGCCTGGAAATACTCCAGGAGTATATCCAACACTGGCAAAAACATTTTTATAACACACCCAAAATCTCATCGAGAGAGAATCCTTACAGGTGGAAATGACTGTAGGGTAACAGGTGAACAGGTGGGATCCTAAATTTCCTCCCAGAACCTCAAGAAAATCAGAAATTTCCAAACAGAAGGAGAGAGAGAGAAGAGAAGAGTGAATCTGGTGGGAATGAATTGGTCATTTTCTCTCAATTACCAGAAGGGAAAAAAAAAATCAACAAAACCAGATGGAGAGCCATCAACTAAAAAGATTCCTCTGAGCCAGACTTCTTTCCTGGAAGCAGTGAATTTTCTCCTCCAGCAACCATTAACCTAATACTAAGGCCTTCCACCTTCCTAATTGTTCTCTTTCAGTATCAGCCGGTTCCATCTCAGCCCTTCAATCGCTCCCGTAATGCAGTTTGCTCTGACTCCAGCCTGACCTGATTCAGAAGCTGTGCATTGGTCCAGACATTTTCCTCTTCTTGGCTGCATTTCCCCCCTCTCCTCTTCCCTACAATCTGCTCCTTCTTTCTAGGGTCCTGGGAAGGACCCACCTAAGTGGGATGCTCCCGGATCTGGGCTGGACATATTCTGCAAACTGGTACCCAGTGTCGGGGGCTCCCCTGGCTAGAGCCTGGGATGGCTTCACCATTATTTCTGGTCACCGGAGGCTCAGCTGTCAGTAAGAGAGGGCAGCTACCGCTCCTCAGAGCTCCTCAGCCTCGGGCTATTTCTGTGGCTTTGGTATTTGTGCTTTGTTTGTCCTCTCTCCTAGGGACAACTCACTGAAATTGTTTCTTTGGAAAAGAGGAAGCATCTCATCCAGAAGCTGAGGGAAATTTGGAAGCTGCCTGTTGTGGGTTTCCATTGTTCTTCCTGAGAGCCCCTCAGCTCTAAGCCTGTTTGTCTCCAAAATGGCCAAGTCAGAGATGCCCATTGCCACCTGCCACACACACTGGGTTAAATTCTGGCCTCTCCTGGCAGTGAGTGTCAGTCTTGGAGAGGGTTCTTGACTCCTGGGGTGACTGCTAAATAGATATCCCCAGGCTGGGGAAGGTCTTTTGCCCCACGGGAGATGCCACTTGGGTATTTCCTCTTCTATTTTACAGTCAAGGTAGAGCTAGAAAGAACCTCAAAATTCATTATCCCCATGCTTATTTTATGGGGGAAACAGGGGCCTCTCCTCAAGGCTGTAGAGGTCGGTCAGAAGCTGACCAGGTAGGAAGACTCTCCCAGTGTCACCAAACCCACGCTTGGCAGGACAAGGACAATTGAAATTGTCTTCCCGCCAGGGAATTAGGGGTCAGGAGAGCGCCATCTCCCTGCCAGAGTCCCTTTCCCAGCCACCAAGGACCAAAGGCCCTCCTGCCTGCCCCCTGCCCACATGTTCTCTTATGCTTGGCAGGCTCCCTGCTCGCTGTGTGCTTTCGCCTCTTGGGGACGCCCCACCCAGCACCACCTTTAGGGTATGGGCTCAGGAAGAACCCCCTTCCCTGAAATAGCCCTGAGTGTGGGACACGGCAGCCCCTCCCCCTCCCCCCCAGAGACATGCATTCACCCACCGAGTCTTTTCTCTAACCACCTCTCCACCCACACCTGTCTCCACACCAGCATTGCTCCTCTCTGGTCTACCATGCTCCCAGCACCCTCTCCATGTGTGGATAGTGCCCTGGACGGGTGTTGGAGAGCCGGACTCCTGCCTTCTCTGCCGCTGGGCTGGTGGCTCCCTCTCTGAGCGTGTGCAGCTCTGGCCTACACGGAGGGAATTCTTCCCGGATGGCCTCTGGGATGTAGCATCCAGCTCCAACATCAACCCCGGGAGTTCCCTGACTCCTGCCCTTTTTTTCACCTGACCTCAGGGAACAGAATGGGGGGCAGGTTCTGGAAGGAGGAGGCTGGTGCCCCCAAACCTTCACTGTGTGGCCCAGCACAGCCCTATGTGCCTTCAACCATGCACGGTGAGAAGGTGTTCTCTGCCCTTCTACTCCCAGGCTCAAGGATAGAGGGGTATTGCCCATCTGACGAAGGGAAGGCCATCAAATCCATACTTCATGTGTGTGAACTTAACCTTGTCCTGAAAACCATCCTGGAAAAGGTCCAGGTCCTTCCAGCCACAAGGTAGCCACCCTTAGGTTGGGCAGTCATGAGCAGTCCTTTGCATGAAAATGCATGAGTGTCTCCCAGAAAATGTTAGCCCTAAGGGGGTTCCCGGACACTGGAGGCAAATGTTGCTTTGGGTTCATCCCAAGTGAGCACAAGTGAGACAAAAGGACAACTTGAGACATAAAAATGAGTTAATGCCTATAAAAATAAAACACTTCTCAATAGTAGAGCACTGCTTTCTCAGTTTTCCTGTATCATCTGAGGGTATTTTAAGCAACTGCAGCTTTAGAGTTTTTTTTTTTTTCCCCTTTTGTTGGGTTTGCCAATGTCCAAATGATAGCCAGAGCTGGCCAGCCTGCCCACCATTGGTCCTCAAGAAAAGAAGCTGAGTAGGTTTAATTGGACAGGCAGGGGCTGAGTCCGTCCATTTGTCAAGCTCTTTTGCTCAGCTGAGCCTGGACTGGGCTCTGTGGGAAACAACCAACGGGGCTGGAAGAGCTCCTGCCGCTGTGCCCTTTCCCCTTCCCTACACAGCTAGGAAGATCATGTATAAGAGTAGGATAAGAGAAGAAAAATAGCATGCTGAGAAACAAAGCAAATCGTCCATTCAAACAAATTCAGTGCAAACTCACAGAGATTGGGGGGGGGGGTCTTATAGGAGGAGAGTTTAGCCAGGAGCAGTCAACCACGGTGGGTGGAGGAGTTCTAGGTTGAATTTGGAGGCGGAGAGAAGCTAGGGGAAGGCTTCCATATTTGGGTGGGGG
>PVIY010038130.1:0-24126 GCA_004026745.1 Myrmecophaga tridactyla | reverse complement strand
AAGAAAATGAACCTTAGAGGAATGGATATTAAAGATATCAGATAAAGGTCTAGTACCCAGAATTTATAAAGAGATTGTTCAACTCAACAACAAAAAGACAGACAATCTAATTACAAAATGGGAAAAAGGCTTGAACAGACACTTCTCAGAAGAGGAAATACAAATGGCCAAAAGGCACATGAAGAGATGCTCAACGTCCCTGGCCATTAGAGAAATGCAAATCAAAACCACAATGAGATATCATCTCACACCCACCAGTATGGCCCTTATCAACAAAACAGAAAATGACAAGTGCTGGAGAGGATGTGGAGAAAGAGGCACACTTATTCACTGTTGGTGGGAATGTCAAATGGTGCAACCACTGTGGAAGGCAATTTGGTGGTTCCTCAAAAAGCTGAATATAGAATTGCCATATGACCCAGAAATACCACTGCTAGGTATCCACACAAAGGACTTAAGGGCAAAGACACAAACGGACACTTGCACACCAAGGTTTATAGCAGCATTATTTACAATTGCAAAGAGATGGAAACAGCCAAAATGTCCATCAACAAACTGTGGCTAAACAAACTGGTATATACACATGATGGAATATTATGTAGCTTTAAGACAGAATAAACTTATGAAGTATGTAACAACATGGATGGACCTTGAGAACATTATGCTGAGTGAGACTAGTCCAAAACTAAAGGACAAATACTGTACGGTCTCACTGATATGAACTGACATTAGTGAATGAACTTGGAATATTTCATTGATGACAGAGACCATCAGGAGATAGAAATAGGGTAAGATATTGGGTAATTGGAACTGAAGGGATACAGACTGTGCAACAGGGCTGGATACAAAAACTCAGAAATGGACAGCACAATACTACCTAACTGTAATACAATTATGTTAAAACACTGAATGAATGCTGCATGTGAGAATGATAGAGGGAGGAGGGCTGGGGACATAAATGAAATCAGAAAGAAAGATAGATGTTAAAGATCGAGATGGTATGATCTAGGAATGCCTAGAGTATAAGAAAAAAAAAATAATGCCTTCATACTGGGCACTGTGTTAGAGAAGATTCCATGTGAATGGAAAGGAAGCATTAACCTGGACCAGGAGGTACACACTCACAACAAATGAAAAAACAAACAGGAGTTGATGGCTCTTATGGATTATAATACTAAGGCAGATGCATTATTTTGGTTCATTATGTTATCTGTCTGGATTCATAAAAGGAGAACTGGAGGTAATTTAGACCATGCCCCAATTAAATGGGAGACAACATATTCACCAACATCCTATAAAACAAGGAATGGCAAGAGAACTGCTCTAACATTAAAAGGAAAGGAATTGCTTGAAAATGGCTGTGGAATAATTCTTAGAGAACAAGGGACATTTCTGGCAAGTAGATAATATTGGTCTTTTCTCAGTAAACACAGTAGGCTACAAATTGGCATTTACTGAGATTACCTTATTGTAGCTCATTTATACTGCAATTGAAGAAACCTTGGAAATTAAAATTAAATGTTTAAACAGTGAATTATCTAATGCTTGGGGAAGGAAATGGGCAAGGAAACAATTATATGTGGAAGTGACCAATTGTATGAAAATAACACCTAATTGAAACATTTGCCTTTCAAAATAGGAAATAGAAAAGATTTTAAAGGTTAATATGCCATTTAAAAGTTCTCAGGCTGCATATGGGAGCACGTAAGGACATGACTCAATTGGAAAGTTTTCCGATTACAGGAGGTTGGAATGTGACTGGGGGAAGAATGCAGTTATAGAATTGTGTATATTTTCCTTCATGTGAATACAAACACATAATTTCTCATTTTCACATGTCCAGAGGTACCAGGTCTGGGCTTAAATTTGCATCTATTCAATGTAATTGACACAATATTGATATCATTAAAACTGGCAACACATATTCCTAAAGATATTTTTAACTGAGAAATTAAGATTTAAGGAAAGATTTTAATTGCTGAATCATTATATGAATATTTCTTTTTGCTTTCTGGTATATGGCAGTAGACAAAGGGAAATATCTGAATCTTTTAATTGTAATCCAGCTGTCTTGATTTCTGATAATGGTCATATTATCTTTACCTTGTGCCCCATTGATTGTAAAAACCTTGTGACTAACCGTTATTTGTACCCATTTATACAGTTTTTAGACTTTAGAGTTTGTAAGT
The DNA here is from genome assembly GCA_004026745.1 of Myrmecophaga tridactyla. NCBI lineage: Eukaryota > Metazoa > Chordata > Mammalia > Pilosa > Myrmecophagidae > Myrmecophaga > Myrmecophaga tridactyla. The sequence goes on along the minus strand of PVIY010038130.1, from coordinate 21,937 downwards.
TTGTAATCACTAGCGACAGCCCCTAATGGTTATTAGTGAAGGGTCCTGGCCCATCTTTTAAGTCTGTAAAGCTATCAGAATTACTGCAGTTCAGGGAGACAGATTTTTTGGGCCCATGGGTAATCTGATCTCCTGCTGCACACCTAGTAATCAACTTGAAAACTCAGATGTCTCAGCAATTGGTCATTTGAGCGCCTTGGGCAAAAGTATCTACCACCTTTGTCAGTAACATTTTGGGGTGACCATAACTTCACTCATCTAGCCAGATTAGGATCAAATGTGAATATAATCCCATTCCCAAGGTGCAGGGGCAGTCTTTTGATTTTTGCCCTGTGAAATCCAGTGACATTCACCTAGATAATGATGCCAAGGAGAAGCATTAACTTTTAACAGGGACGTCATGATAGCTCGCATTGTAGGCAAATCACTCATTTCAACTAGAAAGCCAGATCATGAGGTAAAGTGTGGTGGGAGAAATAGGTAATACATGTAAACAGTAGAAATCATAGTAAATGAAAGTGATCTTAAAAGTGAACTGCAATCCCAGCGAAGGATGCAATCATATTATTCCCACAAGAGCACCTCAGAGCAAGAGAATACACCCATAGCTTGCTCTCATATCTGGTGCTTATCTTGAGTTAAAAAAAACAAACAAACAAAAAAAAAAAACAGAACTATTTTCTCTGAAGAAGAGAAAATTGCACTACTGACAATTTATAAACTCTACTTAAAGCTTCCACCTGCACATTCTGGGGTAAAGAAGAGACAAAGAGCTCCTGATGGGTTGCATTATGGGTTACTGCTCTTACTAGGTTCATAGCTAATATGCTATATATACCACACTGACTATTTTTTAGATGATCCTATGAAATGCTACTGATGAATCCTGTAGGATAGAAGATAATAGAAAGAAAATTTCCTGTACTCTGCAAGGCCATATATCAAAGTTACATACTGTTAAGATAGTTGCCTGAGAATGATGAAAAGTATGTAGCTGCTGGACTGGTGTTTCACAAATTAGTATGCCAGTTTAAATATATCATGTGAATATGGATCAAATTCATCTAAATGAAAAGTTGAAGTGAAACTTGAACAGCCTCAATGGAGGTGAATTTGGCTGTGAGTTGGTGGCTTAATATGATCCATAACAACCCTTCAGAGGTACACATATTTATGGGAAATATGATGCACACAGACAATGCACACACAAAATATTGTGCACACAATATTTTAGGATCCAGACCATTTTCTCAAACCATATGACTCTCTTTAATGTTCAAAAGCAGCACCACATATGGAAACTTAGTCAATAGTTCCAGTTATTTTGCGGGGATTTTAGGAGCGGCTCATGGTGTATTGAGTCAGGCTATAACATTATTCCTGGAGGATCATCGTTCCCTGAATTCACATTTGGGACACTACCACTTTTCAGAACACCAGAGGGAGCTCTATTCCAGGAGAAAATCCATGGCCAAAAATCAGTCCACGTGGACAAGTCCATCAATGAAAGGACTAACTGAACAATGATTCTAATGCAGAGCTTCTCACTCTCAGCACTGTTGACATTTGACCAGTTAATTCTCTGTTGTGGGAGACTTTTCTGTGCATTGTAGGATGTTTAGGAACACCGCTGCCCCTGGCCTCTGTCACTAGGCCCCAATAGCAAACCCCTAGTTGTGACAATCAGAAATGTCTCCAGATGTTCCCAAATGCCCTCTGGGGATCAGCATTGCTCCTGACTGAGAACTCTAGCTATTAAAGATGAGCATGCCCATTTATGAGCAATGATGGGGAGGGCCTATAACCTCATGAAGAAAGGACTACTAGATATTCTAAACATGAAAATTAGTGATCTAGAGTACATGACAACCAAGATAAAAAGTACATTTCCAATAATATACTATAGTAAGGCCAAGTTATGGCAGAACATCTTTTGTTAATATGGCTTTTATTACTGTTTTCTAGTGGGCCAGATACAATGATTAATGGAGAATTTATCTATCTGGCTGGTATTTGACAGAATGCCAAAATTGTTAAAGTAGTTTATGGAAAACAATTTTCTTTAGAAGGAAATGAATTTAGCTTTAGAAAATGGACTCTATGTATGTTCAAAGGTTCAAAAATATTCAAGTAATTATGGAAGATGAAAAAAAAGGATTAAAAGACCTAACAAAACAATAGCAAAAAAAAAAAAAAAAAGAGAGAAAAGAATAAAAGAAAGAAAGAAGGAAGGGCTATGATCATGATAAACATGCTTTGTAGAGGGAATTCCTACTCCACGTTGCATTGTTCAGTCCTGGCAACTGCTGGGATTTTTCAAGGTTGTTGTTCTTCTACATGCTATATTGAAGAAAATGTTGGAAGACAAATAATGAAAACTTGAAAAAAATTATGGAAAAGCAAAATCAATGCACAGTAAATAAAGGAAGAAGGAAAAGTCTCAATGTTGTTCAGCAGGTTTTGAGTCTATTTTCTCTCTTTGGAATGATGACCCTGAGAATAAAAGAAGACTGGTTACTCCATCAAATGGCTTTTTAACTACAGTGAAATCATTCCTTCTGAATCTAAGCCAGGATATCTGCTAATGGGCGGGCCCTTGTTTATAAAATGCTTTTTACCATGATGCACTTGTCTAAGATTCTTATTATTGTAGGCATGCAATCTATGGATTTACAAATAATGGATCCCTGGAAATTTTGAGTTAGTTTTGTATCTGAATAATCAAAGGAGTGTGAAATTATACTGTAGCAAGGTAGACAACTGCGGGCTTGCAGAGGTACTTAGTTGAGTTTTGGGAAATTGTCCTCCTTTATATACAGGTAGATTACTGTAGTAGTAGAATAAATGTATTAACACTAATATGGCTTTACATGTACCTATGGAATATGGCTAGGGGAAACTTGGGATACATTAAGTTGGGAATTAAGTACTATACCAAGAAGTTTTGCATATATTCAATTAACAGATTGGATTATCTATATTATCTAGCATTTAACAACCAAAAATATTGAGACTATGATCATGTGCATTTATTTTCATTCATTTATGTAGTCATTTCCTTTCCAGTAAAAAATAAGGGGTAGAGTTAAGTAGAGCTTGTTGTATAAAAAAAATTATCTTAGCCATTTATGTGCTTTATTTTAAATATCAATTGATATTTGCACAACCATAACATAGAGTATTGAACTCATGCATTAGTCTGTGTCTCTGTACATATATTTGAACCTTACCATTTCTATATATCCTGGGTAGAATTCCAAAGGCCAACATCTATGGGTTCTTTGGAGTCTACTCTACTCATTTGGAAAAGCTAGAAGTGCAAGGGAAAAGCCCTCAACCAAAGACTGAAGGAATTGGCAGATAAATGTTTCTCACATGAGCTAACTCAGAGAATGGGTTTTGCAGGTAGTTACAGGTTTATCAGCTGTATTAAGCAACATTTGTCTGCAATATAACTTTTTGACACTTCACCCATTTTTTACTTTTTGTGCATAGAAACGATGCTTAGAATCATTTCTCTACTCCTCCATTAATGGTTCCCAATAAACTATTTGTACTCACCTGATTTTATTGGAACTCAAGCTTCTGTATTTTCAGATGATGGATTCTTAGAAGAAAATTATGAAAGCCACAATCATGACCCCTGAATGATCACATTTTTATAATGATGAGATGAGGTGAAAAAAAATAAATCTCATTAAGAACAATGAGTGAGAAACTTTTCAGTGTAAGTAAGTATTAAGTGCCATGGAAATATATAAGAATGCTAATGTCGGCTCTGTTTTCATCTGCTACATCACTATATGTTCTATTTACCTTATGAAGTGTACATCATATATGTATCTCTCTAAAACAGTATTATTAACAGACTCTTCCTAAGACTTTGGCAAAAAAGAAAGTAAAAACAATAATTCCAGAAATTTGAAAATGCAAGGTTTTTGAGGGATAAGTTGGGTAAGATCTTTTATTTCTATTTTTATTTTTTGTTTGTCCCACCCCAACAACTAGTGTACTAAAGTAGAAGAAAGTAAGAAGTCTACAAAATTATTTATAGATCCACCATAATTTTGTGCACACACAATGTTAATTGCATCATGCAAATGCTTAGTTTTAAAATCTTGCTAAACTGTTTGCAATACCATGTACTAATATCAGCTATGTATTGAACATGGTAGAAGGCAAGATTAGAAAATATGTAAATTTCAGGAACTAAATACAGAGTGAAGGGAGAAATTTATTATGAAGACTGTCAAACAGGGAATATTTTCAAATGAATTCCAAATGTCAAGTTGAGAATGTCTTTTGATCTATACCTACAATTTGATGTCTCCCTTTTTAAAATTTGTTACATGGGCTTTTTGTCATTTTTTGCAATATTGTGATTGACTTTCACAGACTCGTTTTGCTTTTTTAAATTAATAACATATTTTTATATGTTTTAAATGAAGCACCAAGCTTAAGAGGTCCATTATTCCAATACACATGAATTTTCCCACTCCCATCACATAATCCTCTCAGCTTTAAACAAGTAATTTTATTCTGAATTTGAGTCCCTTTATTTTATTTATAGTTTAATACATATGGATGAATCTTTAAAAATATTTAATCTAGTGTTTCATTTTGCTAAAGCTGGAGGAATGCAATATATCAGAAATGAGTTGGGTTTTGCAATGGGGATTTATTAGCTTACAATTTACAGTTCTTAAGTCACAAAAATGTCAAACTCAAGGCATCAATAGGATGATACCTGGACCCTGAAAAAGGCTGCTGGCCTCTGGGATGCCTCTATCACATGGGAAAGCACATGGCCGGCATCTGCTTGTCCTTCTTTTCAGGATTCCATTGTTTCATCTTCTGACTGCTCTGTCAGCTTCTCTGGATGCTTCTCTGTATTTCATCTCCTAGCTTCTGTATTTGTTTTATCCTCTATTAAAGGACTCAAGAAAGAGGATCTCAAATCGAAATAATCTAATCAAATTTCCGAACTACAACAGGTCTGCACACACAAAAATGATTAAAAGAACATGGCATTTTCTGGGGTATGTAATAGCTTCAAACCACCACATTTAGTTCACATAATTTAACATTTACATAAGAATCATTCAGTTAGTGACACATACATAATTTAGCTTTTTTTTTTTTTGCATAGGCAGGCATGGGGAATCAAACCTGGTTCTCCAGCCTGGCAGGCAAGAACTCTTTCCATCATTGCCCACCGTGTAACTTAGCTTTTAAAGTTAATATTATACTTTCGGAACGTATTCAGAATGAAGAATGTAACAAGTCCATTCATTGTGATTGCTTTATGAATTTTAATTTAAATTTAAAATATTGTTTGTCAGTTAAAATATTTCCAATTATAATGCTATTACCAAAAACTCTTCTTGAATATTCTGATGGTCTACATTTGTAAAAATATGTGAAATATTCAGATATTAGGAGGTGACCAAATTTTAACTTTACTTGATGGTGCACTGATTTTTTTAGTAGAGAGATAAAGAGACTATCGTCACTGACGCAAATAGGAGTTTAAAAGTCTTTCAGGAAGAAAGTATAATATATACTAAGTAAGGATGTACCTGAAATATGGAATGGTATCCAAAAAGGCTGGATCATAAACATTTGAGAAAAAGTCATGCAGAAGAGATACAAATGAAATCATATGGGTCATTATAGGCCTTACTAAGGATTTACACTTTTATTAGAGTATGTGAATAATCACTGATTTTATCATTATAAACTTTAAGGATTATATAATTGAACAATATTTTTATACCACTTAGGCTCCTATATGGAGAAGTGAATGGGATACATGAAAGATATGTAAAGTTGCAAAATTATTTGCAAGTGGCTACTAATGTAATTAAAATTAGACACACTTTTTAAAAACAATTTGGAAAACATTTTGCAATGTAAATGGAAAAAAGTGGAGAAATGTAAGATAGGTTAACAGAAAAGTAATACCATTGATAGGGTTTGTGGGAGAGGCAAAGGAACTTCTTAAGGGAGATTTTCAGGTTTCTGCCTCAAGCAACTAAGTGGATGGTAGAATTTGCTGCAATAGGGAATACTGGAAGGTTAGCTTGGGGTGGGGTTATTGAACAATGATTTGATGTCAGTTTCGGACATAGGATCTTGAGATTTTCTCTTCTACGTAGAGATTTTGAGTATGCACTTAGATATAGGAATATAGGAATCGGAAACTCAGAAGAGTGGTGAATAGAGGAAATGTAAGTGTGCCACCAAATTTGATTTCTGTTTTACAACCCAAACCTAGTTAACCTAGTAGAAGCAATTACCTAGGGAAAGGCATACGTAGATAAGAAAAGGACACCCAGAAAGAATGTTGAGAGATTCCATTTCTTGAGGATTGGCTAGAAGAAGACGAAGCAGCCAAAGAAACAGAAGGGCAATCAAGAGAGCTAAGAGGAAACGCAGGGCCGTGTGTTATCTCTATACACAATGGGAGAAGGTCTTTAAAGGTACCAGTTATCAGCTGCGCTAAACATTGTTAAGTAAAAAAATCAGTTTGGAGAATGAAGTCTACGCACTGGACTCGTGGCATAGATGTTATTAGCTGTCTTTTCTTTGACAGCATAATTTATAAAATAGAGATAATCTTGGCAAACAAATCCCTCATCCCTCTGCATCTATGGTGGCCAAGTGATGGAGGCAGTACTTTTTGGACCACAGAACCCTGAGGTAATTCAGAATACTATGTTTATTGAAATTAAAAATGAGCAAATACCAAAAAAGATGAATCACAAGAGTGAAAACAAAACAACCACTTTTGCCCAACATTCATTTCTCTTTTTTTCCCTAAGAAAATTCCCCAAATTGAAAATATACAAAAAGAGCTAGACCTAGAAAAAAGGCTTCCGAGCTAGAATACTTACCAGAAATCATCATCACATAACATCATTTGACAAATAATATTATCCATTTTCACAAACTCGGTTTCAGGCAGAATTTATTAAGAAACAGCATAAGCTGATGATAAACGTCCCTTTCAGAGGTTAGAGTGTGTGTTGGATGCTGTGTAAAGGAAATAATTTGAATTATATTATTTTTTAAGCTATCCTTGGGGCATCATTTTTGTAGATGATTACGGGCAAATAAGCATTATCTTATAATTTTCTCATGAACAGCAGAAGCTTTCCTGTTAGCTGCAAATTGCTATTTATTCTCTAATGGCATTTCAGAGTCCTGTAAGTTTGGAAAGAAAACTCCAGGGATCCATGACAATAACTAGAAGGCTCTGTTTGTTTTTTCTCCTTTTTGAGTTTGCATATCTGAAAATGCAAATATCAATAGAAAGTGTTAATTAGTTGTTATTCTCTGATAATAAGTAGGAAAAAGTTGGCCTAGTACATGAGATCCCTCTCTTTCCTGTCTCTCCATAATTTCAAGAGGCCCTTTTTTTAAATTATTGTATTCTATTGTCCCATTCAAAGAGAAGGCTACTTTTTTTAGGCAAAGAGTTAACATGTCATTCTAGAATCTGTATGATAATGAAATATGTAACATGAAATATCTTTTGTGAAAATATATGGCTTTTATTATTGGAATATCTTCAGCCAGTTACTACAAATTATTCATATTTTTCAGTGCATGAGTCAAAATTTTCACCCAAATTGTTTTTTTCTCAAGTTCAGAGGGAGTCTTACTCTTTCGTACTATATATATATATATTAGATGCATCACTTCTGTAATACAGCAGAAGTTCAAGTACCTTGATCCTACAGGCTCTTGTTCTTTATTCTAAACTCAAATTACTTTTGCTTTTGTTTGTGTTTTTCTTTTGTTGTTTTTCTTTGGAAAATCCTCCCTTAACACTTATTTCTCATTTGGCCCTCCATGTTACTAGTTAAAGATATGCAGTTCCTAATGCTTTCTTCTTTTCTTTTCTCTCAGCTCCACATCCCTGCCCCCACCCCCTCCACCTCTTTCTTTTTTTTTTTTGGTAAGACAGTAGAAAATTTATTGCCTGTACATGCAGAAAAGGAGAATGTGGGCATAATTGTAACAGGATAGAGGCAAGAGGCAATGGGCAATGTGAGGCCACTTCCTTTTTAGATTAGTTTTACTTACTACCCCTCTCCCCCTTCCTTGTTAGGGGTGCTTTCTCCTACCCCCCCACCTTCTGTCCGGGGTGGTATATGGTGGCAGAGAGTGCATTTGGGTGGGTCGGTTGGCTCCACCATTCACCATAGAGCACTCACTCACATGGCGGTCCTTTGCTTTTAAATGGGTCAGCTACCGCTGGATGTTTCCTGTAAGTGGGTAGCCCCTGGGGAGGTGTCTGTGCCAGATGTGGGCCCTATGACTTTGATTAACCATCCTTGTTTAACCTCAGAGAGTTCTTATCCCTTAATCTTAAGTGGTGCTGAGGGATGAGGGTCTGTCTTTTGCAACTGTTTCTGGCTTATTAGGGGGTATAGGCTCTGCCTAAATAGGGATAGAACTTTCTGGCTATCTTACTTAAGTTGGGAGGGGAGAAGTCCAAAGAGACAGTTGAAATAGCTTTCACCCCAAATCACATCAGCATTGAAGAGGGAAGAAGAAATAATCATCTTTCAGGTCTAAAAGTAAATTTTAACTGAGCTACTCATATTGGGGAAGAAGAGGGCACATGCGCTAAGTTAAGCAGTGCAGGAAGAAGAGGGCACATGCGCTAAGTTAAGCAGTGCAGGGGCTCAGTTGATTGGGCTGCTGCTTTGGCTGCCATGTTGGTCCAGTTATTCCCTTGAGAGATATTAGTATTTTTTTTTTTTTTTGATGTCTATGGCAATAAATTACTACTATTTTTGTTGGGCAAAGCATGGCATTTAAGAGATTGAGTATTTTTTGGTGGTGTTTAGTTGAGAGAAAATTGTGCTCTTTATACACTGTTCTGTGAGTATGCAGGACAAAGAAGGCATAAGTTATTTCCTTTTTCTCAGTTCTAAAGCTCAGGTGAGGATAATCAGCTTTGCTTGCTGAGCTAAAGTCCCTGGGGTTTCGGCCTTTCTTTAGTTTGGCTTGTTAAATTGGGAGCCCCTATTGCTTGAGAGAATAGCAAAAATTCAGCAGGTGGGGAAGTTTAATAATTTCTTTTTTGCTTCTTTTAATTTAAGGGAATTTGCAAATATATATATATATTATTTTTTGCTTAAAACACTTTGGCTCTTTTTTGTTCTTCCACAGAAGTTAAAGTTTTAGAATGTAATAATATTATATTTATTTTAGTCCTAACTAGATAAGTATTATTAATTTCTTCAGCATTCTCCAGAGTTCTCCAGCTCTGAAAGTCAGGCGAATGCTTTCAGAATTGGAAAACTTTAACTGTGTGTCTTGCGTGTCATTTAGATATTTAAAGTTTTAGGGGACTACTAGGTTATACAAAGGGCAAAGCATTTCAGAATTTAGATATAACAGCTAAAGATTAGGAGTAAATGTGATTGCTATAAGAGCTTACACTTTAAACTTTAATTTTTATAAGCATTTTAAATGAATTTACTTTTATAAATAAAAGCATTTGATGATTTTTTTATGTTGGGGTTTTTAATTACAAACTATCGCAGAAGTATGTCTTGTTTATTTTGCACATTTACTAGGGTTAGGTTAATTACAGGTATAATATAGTTCATATACTTGCATTGTTTCTCCTATACAGTTCTTTTTGTGGAAAATAAAGTGTTGGCTCATAGCTGACCATCTGTACTTTTAGAGAAGGCTTAGAGTAAAGTAGTGTAACCAACAAGTAAATTTGATTAACATGATTTGCAACTTTTAATATTATACAGATTAATATTATGATAGAAACAATTCCTAAATATATGAATAACATTTTACTTATACAAATTAAGCTAACAGAAGGATAGAAAATCTCTTTTAATTATTGTAATACTTTGTGGATACTTTTAAAATAATATGCTAAACTATTTTGGCACTTTATTTGTACAAGGTGAAAGAACAAATCTTTTGTAAAAGTTTTCCTTGAAGGGTGAGAAGACTTGTCTTCTGAAATAAAGGGTGATAAGGTTAACATGAACATTAACAAGGATATTATTCTGATATGTTATAAAAATTTTATCTTTTAGAATACTCAGATGGTTAAAAAAAGAGGGTTATAAATGCTCTATAACTTCTTCTAGTCCGTAGTAATCACAAACAAAACTTACTTTCTTAAATTTTTCACAACTTTCCACATTCATTCAGGACTTGTAGTCAGTATTGACAACAAAATTCACTTTTTAAAACTTTCTGTAACTTTTTATATCCATTCAGGACTTGTAGTCAATAATGACTACAAAGTTCACTTTTTAAACCTTTCTGCAGCATTTCCATATCCATTCTGTTAGCAATGATTAGAACAAACAAAATTCATTATTATACTAGGAATATGTTAGTTTATAAAGTTAGCATATTGCAAGGCCATATTTTGAGGCAGCTGGAGGCCAGTAAATTTTGTTGCTAAGGTAGCAACAGTGATTATTTTGAAACCCTTGAGGCAGTATTGTCAAAATGAGAAGGACAGGAATCCTATCCTTAAATTCCTGCCATTCAAAATGAGTGTATTGAGAGTTAGGGTGAAGATGGATATAAAAAATGTTTGTTTGTTTGTTTAAGTTCTAGGATTGCAAATTTTAATGCAGACAGGGGCTATTTAGTGGGGTCACCCTGAAATACCAGTATTTCGTCCTATAGAGACAGGTCTATTTGCTTAAGGATTTCCTCTGGGATGCCAGGAGGTCTCAATCTAGGGTCCTTAGGGTAAACAAGGCAGTAAACACTCGTTGGGTTTATTAGTTTTAAGACAAAGAGTGGAGAAGATTGCTCTGTAGAAGGGACTGGGACTTTCAGGGCCAATGAGAAATTGATGGGACATTAGAATGTCCTTAAGCCTACAAAGGAGAGGGAAAGTGGAGGTTTTAGTTTTGGCTTTACTGTGAACTCCCATAACTAAGCAAGTCTGATTAGAAGTAGGCCAGAGTGGCAGTTTAGGACAGAGCAGCTGCAGTGTCAGTTAAGAAATTAACAATCCTTCCTTTCCCATTGTGTGTCACCTGGGGATTCTTTAAATTGGTCAGATGTGAAGTCAGCAGACCCATATGTGGCCTCGGGCACCCTCAGTCTTCACGTTTGATGAGCAGGGCTCAAGGGGCTGTTTTGCCCCCCTTTGGGGGACAGAACCGCCCCTGGTGAAGCCAATGTTGATGGCACTTGGAGCAAGACCCTGGTGGCTCCTGAAGCTGAGGGATATCCTGGGGTTTCTGGCACCCTCTCTGACAATGGTCCTCTGACTCACTTTTTGAAAAGAGGCTCCTGAGGCCTGGAGTCATGCTTGGGTGACCTCGAGGGGACAGGGCACTGTTTTGAGTGACTGCAATAGCTGAGCCTGTCTTCTAATCTTCTAATCTTACCTCTCTTTGCCTTCACCTCTTCCTTGGCCTTGTTTCAATTGTTAAAGATAGAAAAAGCAGTTTTTAATAAGTCATTAGTGGGATTTTATGGGCCGATGGAAAGTTTTTGCAGCTATCTCTCAAAGTCAGAGGCAGATTAACTATGATATGGGTGCCCAGCAAACCTGACTTTCCTGTGAATCCGGGCTTAGGTTAATGTACTCGTTTAAGCTTGCACTGTGCTTGCCTGGAACGGGCCGGGTTAGCCTCTTTCTCCTAAGTGACTTTCCTTAGCTTATTACAATTAACCAGTTTGGTGGTACATTTTCATATATAAGTATTTTCTCTTTTAACAGAAATTGAGTCATGGGCTTTGTTTTAGTTTGCTAGCTGCTGGAATGTAATATACCAGAAACAGGATGGCTTTTAAAAAGGGGAGTTTAATAAGTTGCAAGTTTACAGTTCTATGACCATGAAAATGTCCCAATTAAAGCAAGTCTACATAGATGTCCAAATTAAGGCACCAACAAGTGGTTACCTTCACTCAAGAAAGACAGATGATGTTCAGGGTTTCTCTCTCAACTGGAAAGACATGTGGCAAATATGGGAATGGCTGCTATCTTTCTCTCCAGGCTCCTTGTTTCATGGAGCTTCCCCCAGGGGATTTCCTTCTTCAGCTCCAAAGGTCTGGCTGTGTGGGCTCTGGTAGTTCTCTTGGCTATCTCGGTGTTCTCAAGCTTCCTCCAAAATGCTCTCTCTTTTAAAGGATTCCAGTAAACTAATCAAGACTCACCTGGAATGGATGGAGTCACATCTTCCTCTAATGAAAAGTTAATACCCACAAGCGGGTGAGTCACGTCTCTGTGGAGACAATCTAATCAAGCAACCAACCTGCAGTGCTGGATAAGGATTAAAAGAAACGGTTCTTCCCACAAGACTGATTATGATTAAACATGGCTTTTCTAGGGTACATAAATCCTTTCAAATCAGCACAGGCATAATACATGACAAGTCTTTCTTAGGTCTTTGTTTTAGAGGGTTATAATATGTGGGCATAGGGCCTTTCTGACTACTTTCTCTGTCTTTTACAGACTGGAGGATGCTATTATAACTGACAGTTCTATTGGAGGACCAACATTGGCCATCCTCTAAGCAGTATTGTGGCCAGGTAGTATGCTGTAGAAAATACTGAAGGCATATACCATTTTTAAGGAAGAGAGATTAAAAAGACAAATTTCCTTACTGATGCCTGGTGCCTCAGGTCACTAGCTTGACCTGAGCACTGATCCCTTGGGCCCATGGGATAAGGCTCCCTTCCCCAGGCATTCCCTGGGGTCCTCTAAGACCCAGGAAATGGATGGCCTCATACCATCCCAAAGCTGCTGAGCTGACTTACTTGTCTTCTTAGAAGCATTCACACTTTTAACTCACTACCTAAAGGTATGGAAAAGATGTAGTACAAATAAATAAATTCTTGGGAGGAAATCTTCCTGGTGTTTTCAGGATTGGTCTAAAGAGGAAAATGAACAAGTGGCAAAGAAATGAGGCTCCCCTTAAGGGGAAGTGTCCTAGAAAATGCTAGTTACACAATCAAATGTAGCTTAGTACACTTTTTAGGCAATCCATGAGGTCTGGGTATGGACATATTATAGGACAGGGCCAGAAGTGAGACTCACTCTGTGCCTTGCAGTGCAGATTTTAGAAAGTGAAGTCAAACCTAACACTGGTAGTTTCCCCAAGAAAAAGGCTTACCAAGGTTTCAACCACACCAGAGAGCAATAGTAAAGAGGAGAAACTGCCACTCAGGCCAGCCCCGGACAAGTGAGGACTGGAGAGCTGACACCACAGGCAAACAGAGGGCAGGAAGACCCACATGCTCATTTTAACGCAAATAGGCGAGGGGCAGCTTACTGGCTCTCACAGGCTTAGCTCACTTTAATAACAATAGCTGGGACTTTCACTTACCCTGCAGACCTCACTTCCGGCTTCCACAGGGAGACACTCATGTTATCATGGGCCCAATTCCCATGGGCCTAAGCCAGAGATGATGTCTTAGAATGTCAAAGACGACACCTAGTTTGGTACAAGAATCCTTAGCCCAGAATTCTGTTACATAAGATGGAATGTCTGAGAAGTCATTGCAAGCCAAATAGAGGAGAAAGGGAGTTTCTCATGGAGGCAGGGGATTTTTTAATGTAAAATCATTTTAATGTAGAACAATAGTCCAACCTCAATTTCCCGTAAATGTATAAAAATAGAATTATAATGAATATATTATTAGCCATTCCTAGAGAGACTATGGATGAGAAAATCATTCGATAAAACAATGCTACATGGTAATTTTATTCAACTTCTTAGTTGGCCATTTAGACACAGAATTCCAGAAAATACTGACATGCATTTTATTTTTATTTTTTATTTTTTGTATGGACAGGCACTGGGAATCGAACCCGGGTCTCCTGCATGGCAGGCGAGAATTCTGCTACTGAGCCACCGCTGCACCACCTGACATGCATTTCAATATAGTTGTTTTGCCCCACCTATTCTGACTTTCTTTTTTTACCAAAATGTACCTAAATATATCAGAAAGAACTTCTCAAACACTTGTTCTTATCCATTTCGGAGCATGTTTCCAAAGTCTGGGTGTTTTGTCTCAGTGTCCTTTATCTTTCTCAGATGCTCACTCCTAATGTATTGCATTCCAGTTTCCCTGTTCTCTTTAGCAATTGGTCAATCCATTTTATTCTAATGTTTTCAACATATACTATATAAGTTTTATATTTACCAGGGATTATGGTAACAAGGAAACAGGATAGAGTGTGAGTCAAAGAGGATATGAGTTCAAGAGCTTGCCGTGAAATCACAAAAATTTAGGCATTTTTCTTTATTTGAGGACCTGTATTTCCCACCATTTACCACGATGCAAAAAAATAGTACCCGAGTAAAGTATTATCTAGATGAGCAAATGAAATTGATTCATAGTTTATATATGAAGTTATTATTGACTTTAAACCAACAAAATTTCATAATGCCTCAGATTCGTCATTACAGATATCAGTTAATGTCATTCTAATTGCATTAGAGGCACAGGAAAAGATTTCGTTCACAGAGTGTTTCAATTAATCAAGTGTCATATAGCAAAGTTATTTGTTTCTTTAAACTAATAATGAATAATATGAATTATAGTCCCAAAATTATAGTTTAAAGCTATGGATAAATATTTGAGCAAGTTGCATTGGTTTTATTCCTATGCTATTTCCAAAATTGTGCTCCTGGTGCCAAATTTTGTGTAATCCCTAAATGCATTGTAAGTGCAGCTGGCATGAAGTGTGTGAGGAGTGCAGCTTGTTCTGTTAGTTGCTAACCATCATGCAAATTGGCATATCACATTTGAATATCAGGGTGGACATGATGGGACATTTGTTGAAACTTATGTGGATCTCTACACTGGTATCTTTAGAAGTGGAGGTTTCCTCAGTACCAGGAATTTATGCAAGTCATGGGAAACTGACATAGGTACTCATTCTGTTCTGTTTCATGGACTTTTGTGTGTATTTTATCTTAACTAAGTTAAAGATCATATACTTTTCCTTTTTAAATGCAGACTTCATCCATTTTAAAAATTCTTCATTTAAAAATGAGTTCAGTAGTCATAGACTGTGCATCTCCAAAACTCAGTTTTTCAAGATTGGAAAAGTTTTTCAGGAGAGAAATCTCTCCTTAAAGGGCCTGTTATGGTTTTCTTAAATAGATTTCTATCTTGACAAACACCCTCATAACAGAGAAAACTTGGTTTTAAAAATGCACTAAATATTGTTCTAATAAATGTTTCCCATAAATTAACCATGTTTAACATAGTTATAGTAATCTTATTATTTCACACATTGTAATCATGATTTAGTTGAATTGCTTTCTATTTAGCATACTGCACACCAGCAGTTCTTAGTGGCACCACAGCTGGATTCATTTTTCAGGTTGAAAGATCACTCACATAAACTTTCACTGCTGGTAAGACTGAAAATTACTCAGATGTAAGCTTTAAAACGGTTACAAACATAGACATTTCTTTGTAACCCTTGTGCAGTATATTAAGCAAAACTGAAACATTTAATTTTAATTAGAATATCGAATTAGATTCTAAGTCAAATCCAAAACAGTTATAAAGGAAGCTGTCTCACTGTAGTTGAAAGTGTTAAAATGAATGTACTCTACCTCAAATAGAACATTTATAGAATTTAAACTAGAAAGTGAGATGCTGGAAAGTGCCCCATGGGCAGAAAAATGTGAAGGATTATAACGCTTCAAAAAGAGTATAAATGGCCATTTAGATAATAATTTTCCATATAAATCCAATTACGTGGTAAGTTTAACCTTGACATTAAACATCTTTTCCTCAACTAGCCTAAATTATATAATCTATATTATGCCTTATAATCTAGATTTGGCAATTTTACCTTAAGTAAGATCAAAAGTCAGTTGATTATATTCGACACCTTTTATATTTCTTTTAAATCCTTTCAGTCCCTCCCTTGCTACTTCAGCTTCAACCTGTTTCAAATAGGAGCATTGCTTTGCAATGGACCAGAGATGTGTAACTCTTGCTTCATGCTTTTTTGCTTCTCTGAGATAGAGAAGTGAGATGCGTGGGGGAATCCACTCAGGACTAACACGTAGATGACTTAGAAAATCAGTCATTCATGAGTCTCCCTTGGACCAACATTAACAGGAGCCAATGGGAATGGGAATATAATTCTTAAATGCTCCTTGATTCCTCAGAGGGTTTTATGGACAGGAGCCCTGGCCCCCAGAGCAGTTGACAATAATTGGAAAGCATTATTTAACTGGTTCTCCATTCTTCCTTGTTTTATATTCCCTGTCCCTCAGTACTGTTTCCTGGAATAATTCACCAAGTAAATAGTAGCCTATGTGTTAGAATCTACTTTCAGAAAACTAAGGTTGGAATATATTTTCAAAGAATAAGGAGATTTTAAAGAAATTATTAAACTAATGATCACCAAAACCATTAATGATACTCAGAAGTTGTTAGTAATTACCATTAAATGTCTAGGCTATATGCATATTCTTTTTAAATATTCCAACTCTTATATTTATCAAATTTATCTGTAAATAGGCAAATGCGGTTTAATTGTCAATAACCATATTTGATTATACATCATAAATTTAGGAGGTTTATGTTTTTGAGAAAGTCATTGCAAGTCAAAGTCGAATGTTTGCCAAAGTCGAATGCCCACAGAATCAATGTTGCAGCATTGGTGCGCTGCAGTGCAATTATTTTTTCAAGAATAAGGTTAACAGGGATGGTCGTAGGATCTTTCAGTTGCATTTTCCAATTTCTAAAATCAGAGCCTATTCTTTTTGTATGAACTTATTGTGTTGTGGTTATAACTGTGATTATGCTGGTGGTTGTTGAACCTCCTGAGGATGGCTAGTGAGACCTATAGGTGCACAATATTTAATGGGTCACATATTTTGTTTGTATTTTTATTGAAATATGGCAAAACTCAAGGCTCTGTAATATACACTATTATAAATCAAGTGGTATAGGCAGCTTTTATTCTCTATTAAAAAAGGTGCAGATGAAAAGGAAAGTTAATTTAAACAAGTTCATACTGGTAGAAAGCAGTTGGCTAACATTCAGACCTGTTTACCAACTCAAAATCAAGAGATTTTCTTTTACTTTTGTATATGTCAGCCCTTGTTATGTTAATTTCCAAGATACTCATGATTTTCTAGAACAATTTATTCATTTGTTGAATATGTAGTCCTTGTCCATAGTTAAGTTTCTGACTCAAAGTCATATGGAAAATTATTCTACTTATGAGGACTCCCTTGTCAACCAAATGCATAGTGACTGTTGACTTGCTAAACAAGGAAGTCCCCTTTACACTTCTTTAATACTAATCAAATGTAATATAAATCTAAAAGCAGTTTTGGTGCCCTGTATTACAACCATAGGAAAATAATCATGAAATTTCACTAATAATTCCTGTTAATTTTATAAATAATTGCAATTTCCAGTGATGACAGTAAATTACTGAAGTTCCCTTCTTTGTCTTTATATGAGGACACAGTTTTATTTCATTTGAGTTTCTTGTATCTGATCCATTCTCCATAATCAGCTGCCCTGAAACTGGTTCTAACTCCACATTTTATATAAAGGAACTTATCCAACCTGGACAGTCTCCTGGAGTCACTGTTTATACAAACACAATGTGAATAGCAACCCCTGTATTTGTGCGATATGACAGCTCATAAGTTTTCTGGCTTTTTAACAGTTTCTTTTAGAAAAAGCTATACTTTAATTGGTGATTCTGGACAAACCACTTACTAGTTGAAGACATCAAATTTCTAGAGAGGGATTTGCAATTAGGCCCTAGAGTGCTCAATCTGATCCAATTTACATTACATCTAATAACTTATCTATGACATAGGGCCATACCTTAAGCAAAAATTACATCTTCAAAATGATCTCTTTACAAATGATTTTACACCTACAGGAACAAGTATTAAGGATTTCCTATGTCTTTTGTGGGGAACATGAGTCAATTCAACAGAACTTAAATGGAATTTGGGACACAACTGTAGATTTCAGTCACTTTTTCTCTCTTGAAGTCAAACTGAATTAAGCACACACTTGAGAGATCAAATTATTGCTTTTACTGCTATGTTGAGAATGGGCATCCAGAAGTCAAACTGGAAAGATGATGACTTAAAAAAAAAAAAATCGAATAAATACCTGTATAAAAGCTCAACAGAAAAAAAAGACCAATGAGAAGCAAAACTGGTGGAATCAGGGTAGAAGCCTTAATGAGACCAAAAAACAAGAAAACTTGGAGTCATGTACCAAATTTGGGAGTTTACTGCTACAAATGTATACTAATAGGCAAAGACACAGATGCTCCTTTCCTGTCTAGACAGAGAGGAGAATCAAACCCTATCTTAGTTGTGATGTTGTGAGAAATGGATGAAGGACATTCTTGAGAGTGTTAACTTAAAATGGAAGGATGTTTGGGTGCATGGGTGGTCAGTGGTCATGAAATGCTCACCTTTCATGCAGGAGACCAGGGTTCAATTCCCAGACCATGCACTCCCCAACCCCAAAAGAAACGGAAAGACAAAAGCTTGATGAATGGGATAGCAGGAGAGATTTTTGACACCTAAATTCAAGCCATGCTTTCCAATGCATTTAAATGGCATTCTGAGTCTTAGGGACAGAACAGGAAAACAAATGCAGTCACAATGTGATTTTTTTTTTCTGTTTCACAGAGAAAACCTTGCTAATTACGAAAACTGAAATTCATAGAAGAAACAGAGAGGAGACACATTTACTTGTAACTTACTTCAGATCGTTGTCCTTTCTTAGAAACCAAATTGTCCCCAGTGCAGCTGGTAAGCCCTCAAACGTGGGTACTATTCAGAACTAGAACATCTCTGCCAAATAGGAAAGGCCAAGATGAAAACCTACATTATTGTGATCAAAATGTGCTCTACTATGTAGCAAGAAGAGAGGCGATTATAAAAATAAAACCTAATGCAAAATGGTAGTCCCTGGTAGAAAATTCTGAGAAATAAAAAACCCTTGAAGAAAAAGTGCTCAGATACATATTATTTAACATGATAACCTTGGCCAATCTCCTCTGGTTGATGGAAATTTGAACTGATAGTGGGGTCCAACTCATCTAGTTCCCCCAATTCTCATCATTTTATATTCTAACTAAATAAACTGCATATTTACATCTGTAAGCCTGAGTTTTAGTATCAATCATAAGGAAATTATAATAGTATCTATTTCTTAGACTTCTTGAGAGAATTCTATATGGTAATGAATGTACAGCACCCAGCAAAATGTCTGGCATATAATAAATACACAGTATAATTTTACTGTGTATAATAAAGTATACACAGGTAATAGCCAAATATATTTATAGTTGTCTATGAGAAAAAGTAATAGTACACGTATAAATATGCTAAAAATTAATTAATTGCATCTTACATTTATAAAGTGCAATGCTATGCAATGAAAAAATTATAATAAAGATACTTATTTAATGTACTGATATGGAAACATGTCCCTTTTAAATTAACTAAATGAAACTCATTTAAAAGCATCATTATAAAACTTCCTATTTTTGTAAAAATATGTCTGTGTATGTGTAGTGATGTGTGTATGCATGTATGTATGTATGCATGAACAAAGGAAGTTTGGGACATTATATACCAACATTTTGATTCCGTGTGTTATTTTAATTTAGCTAGTGGGATAACTATTTAACTTCTTCATACCTCCTAATTCTTTGTGCATGTGTGTGTGTGTATTTGCATCTGTCTATAATGAACATGTGTTACTATTAAAATTATGAAAGCTGTTTGATCTTGACAAATTGAAAAGAAAGCCTATTACCATATTTAGTCTAAAAACTGGCTATCACACAGATGTAAAGAGTGATTTAAAAATCACTCTCTAAAATAGTGCACACATTTAATTTGTGTTATCTACTAGGATAGAATCTCATTAATATTACTTTTCCTGTACAGAAGAAAGCAATCTGGGAAATATACGTGAATAGACAGAGAGGATGTATATGTGTAACAAAGATGCTCCTGTAATTCAGCGGACTACAGTTTGCTAAGAAACCCAGTCAAAGAACCAGGCTAACAGCAGGCTTACTGCACAAGAGCAGAGATCCAACTCCTACAGCCTTGGCAATTAAAGCATTTTGTGTGCTAAGATGACAGAGCTGCTCATACAACCATCTGTTATTTACTGATTCATCTGTCTTCAGAACCCCCCAATTGTGCAGGACTGAGAAACAGCACAATTTCTATTTTGTAATTTGGATATAGTAACGATTCATGCAAGTAGTGTCATATTACAGCAGAACATAGTTATTATTATTATGTGTTGTATGTAGTCATTATTATGATGATAATTTAAAATTAAGAAAATATAATATCACATTTGTGCCTTCATTTAAATGCATACATATGTAAAGAAAATAAATTACATGCTCCATATGCATTAATTAGCTAAACAGTCCTAATGTAATAGATAATGAAAACATGTGTGTTATGCCTTAGGTAAAAAGTCAGGTGTGGTCCAAAAATCAGATGAAATTCCTATGAAAACACTCTAATCCAAATTATTCGGTGGACTGAATTCAATAATTATATTGAATTATACATTGAAATATCAAACCTTCAAGAGAGTTTACATATCCTGAGAAAAATGAAATGAGAGCTGATGGCAACCCTTGTTATTCGTAAAACTAAAGTGACTTGGTGATAGGAGGAGGAATATTTTTAAGGATAAATTGGAGTCCAATGTTCATATTTTTTAAAAAACCATATCCCAATAATGTTTTTGGATAAATTATTTAGTTTTTGAAAAGTAATATAAAATTA
This sequence comes from Myrmecophaga tridactyla, assembly GCA_004026745.1. NCBI lineage: Eukaryota > Metazoa > Chordata > Mammalia > Pilosa > Myrmecophagidae > Myrmecophaga > Myrmecophaga tridactyla. Next base: position 1,130 of record PVIY010038130.1, on the reverse strand, counting down.
CCTTGTCTCACAACATTAAACTTTAACAAATTTCAAAAGTGTAAAAGAATGAACATGCAAACATGTGCACATATAGCCAAATGTTTACATTCTAGACATATTCTTCTTTTCTGAACTGAATATATCTAAAAGATTGTTCTAATTAAGGACATGAAGTGAGCCCTCATACTTTGAAAGCTACAAAGTATTCCATTATGTAGATGAGCCACAATTATTTAATCAGTTCTTAAAGCCTGTTACGTTGTCTGCAGTTACGCTGATATGAAAGATGCTGCACTGAAATCCTTACACAAATGGCAGTTCACACATCTTAGAATACCTCTAAAAGATACATTTCTTTAAATATAATTGCTGGTACATTTTCCATTTTGATAGACATTGCCAAATTGCGCTCCACAGGGTAGTACAAATACGCCATCTGTGATGGTTAAGTTCATGTGTCAACTTGGCTAGATTATGCTATCCAGTTTGGTCAAGCAGGCACTGGCTTGTTACTGTGTGGATATATCATAGTTTAAATCATTGGTCACTTGATTGCACCTATGGCCTATTACATCTATAATCAATAAAGGAGATTGCTTTCAGCAATGAGAGGAGTCTCATCTAATCATTTAAAGGCCTTAAAGGGAGAATTGATGATTTCAGCAGTCAGAAAAAAGAATTCCTGCCTCTACATCAGTCAGCTTTTCCTGGGGTATTTGTTGAAACATTCAGTGAAGTTCCCAACACGTGACCAGCCCCTTGGTATTGGACTTGCCAATCACCACAGGTTTTTGAGCCAATTTCTATAATTCTCTCTCTCTCTCTCTCTCTGTCTTATAAATATATATCCAAATATTTATAATTGTCTATGAAAAAAGTAACAGTACAAGTATAAAAGTCCTAAAAACAAATTAACTATATCTTACGTTTATAAATCACAATGCTATCATTCCATTCTAAATATATAATCAGTAATTCATAATATCATCACATAGTTGCATATTCATCATCATGATCATTTCTTAAAACATTTGCATCAATTCAGAAAAATAAATAAAAAGACAACAGAAAAAAATTCATACATACCATACCCCTTACCCCTCCCTTTCATTGATCACTAGCATTTCAATCTAAATTTATTTTAACAT
>PVIY010038129.1:0-24125 GCA_004026745.1 Myrmecophaga tridactyla | reverse complement strand
CATGTCCCATGTAGACAGGGGGAGGGTGGTGAGTCTGCTTGCTGTGTTGGCTGGAGAGAGAGGCCACATCTGAGCAACAAAAGAGGTTCTCTTGGGGGTGACTCTTAGGCTTAATTTTAAGTAGGCTTGACCTATCCCCTGTGGGGTTAAGTTTCATATGAACAACCCCCAAGACTGGGGGCTCAGCCTATAGCTTTGGGTGTCCACACTGCTTGTGAGAATATCAAGAATTCAACTTGGGGAACAAAAACGTTTTTTAAATTTGTGTACTTAGTCACTATCATTATACACTCTAGGCATTCCTAGATTATACCATTTCAATCGTTATCATCTATCTTTCTTTGTGATTTCATTTATGCCCCCAGCCCTCCTCCCTTTATCATTCTCACATTCAGCTTCATTCGGTGTTTTAACATAATTGTATTACAGTTAGGTAGTATTGTGCTGTCCATTTCTGAGTTTTTATATTCAGTCTTTTTGCACAATCTGTATCCCTTCAGCTCCAGTTGCCCAATATCTTACCCTATTTCTATCTCCTTATGGTCTCTGTTACCAGCATAATATTCCAAGTTTATTCACTAATGTCAGTTCATATCAGTGAGACCATACAGTATTTGTCCTTTTGTTTCTGGCTAATCTCAGCCTAATGTCCTTAAGGTCCATCCATGTTGTTACATACTTCATAACTTTGTTCTGTCTTACAGCTGCATAATATTCCATTGTATATATATACAACAGTTTGTTTAGCCACTTGTCTATTGATGGACATTTTGGCTGTTTCCATCTTTAAATAATGCTGCTATAAACATTGGTATGCAAATGTCCGTTTGTGTCCTTGCCCTCATGTCCTTTGAGTAGAGATAGCATATAGAAGGGTCCTGTTTTTTAATCCATTCTGCCAGTCTATGTCTTTTGATTGGGGGGTTTAATCCATTAACATTTAGTGTTATTTCTGTACAGGTAGTACTTTCTTCTACCATTTTGGCTTTTGGATTTTATATGTCATATCTAATTTTTCTTCTTTTTACCTTTACTCATGGTCTTCCTTTCTACAGTCTTCTCCACACCTCTATCTTCTCTCTTTTCGTATCTGTCTCTAGTGCTCCTTTTAGTAGTTCTTGCAGAGCTGGTTTCTTGGTCACAAATTCTGTCAGTAATTTTTTGTCTGAAAATGTTTTAATTTCTCCCTCATTTTTTGAAGGACAGTTTTGCTGGATATAGAATTCTTCATTGGCAGATTTTCTCCTTTAGTAATTTAAATATATCATCCCACTGTTTTCTCGCCTCCATGGTTTCTGCTGAGAAATCTATGCATAGTCTTATTGGGCTTCCCTTGTATGTGATGGATTGCTTTTCTCTTGCTGCTTTCAAGATTCTCTCTTTCTCTTTGACCTCTGACATTCTGATTAGTAAATGTCTTGGAGTATGCCTTTTGGATCTATTCTCTTTGGGGTACACTGTACTTCTTGGATCTGTAATTTTAAGTCTTTCATAAGAGTTGGGAATTTTTCAGTGATAATTTCCTCCATTAGTTTATCTCCTCCTTTTCCCTTCTCTTCTCCTTCTGGGATACCCACAACACGTATATTCATGCGTTTCATATTGTCATTCAATTTCCTACTCATATTTTCCCATTTTTTTCCCTTTATTTTCTTTTTCTTCTCGGACTTCAGGTATTTGGTTCTCCAGTTCACTAATCCTATCTTCTGCCTCTCAAAATCTACCATTGTAGGTTTCCATTGTTTTTTTCAACTCTTCTACCATGCCTTTCATTCCTATAAGTTCTGTGATTTGTTTTTTCAGACTTTTTCTTCAGAATTTTTTTCAGACAATTTCTTCTTTTTGTTCATTCCTTGCCTTCTTTATATCCTCCCTCAATTCATTGATGTGGTTTTTAATGAGGTTTTCCATGTCTGTTCATATGTTCTGAATTAATTTTTTTAACTCCTGTATCTCATTTGAATTGTTGGTTTGTTCCTTTGACTGGGCCATATCTTCAGTTTTCCTAGTGTGATTTGTTATTTTTTGCTGGCATTTAGGCATTTAATTACCTTAATTAGTTTATTCTGGTGATTGCTTTCACTTCTTTTACCTAGGGTTTTCTTGATGGATGAATTTGTTGTCTATCTGTTCTTTGACATTCAATTCAGCTTTTTCTGGACCTCCAGCTTAGGTTTGTTTAACAGAGGAGAATTTTTCAGTTCTTGTTTTCCTGTTTTTTTGCCCTGCTTGTATGGTGCCTTTCCCCCCTCAACCTTAGGAGCGTCTACGTGGGTATTATAGACCCCAGCTGGATTTTCCTGGACCAAACTGGCCTCCTATCAGGAGTAAAGAGTCACCTGCATCGGTTTTCCCTGGGGGTGAGACCTAGCAGGTTGAAAGACTTTCCTGTGAAGTCTCTGGGCTCTGTTTTTCTTATCCTGCCCAGTATGTGGCGCTTGTGTGCCTGCAGGTCCCACCAGCATAAGATGATGCGGTACCTTTAACTGGCAGACTCTCCCTGCTGGGGCCATGGTGGAGACAGAGGATAGGTTGTAGGCTGGTTTTAATGGCTTCCAATTACCGTGTCCTGGTGTCTGAATTCCTTAAGGGAGGCATTCCTCCTGAGTTGGGCTTTACCCCTCCCCTGGGGAAGGTGCAGGCTCCAGACAAGCCCTGAAATGAGCTTGTTTTTGTCTATCCCTGGGGCAGTTGCAGCCTGAGGAACCCTGCAGCTGCATCCAAAGGCAGTCAAGCCTTTGTAGAAACATAGCCACAAAAACCTCTGTTTCCTTTTTCCGTCAGCCCTGCCCCCTTGGAGCCAGAGCAAAAATGAGCCACTTCCGCTTTGACCAGGTTCACCTGAGCTGGGGGCCTATGTTTAGTAGTCAGATTTGTTAGTTAATTCCACAATTGGCGTTTGGTTGGGCTCAGCCCCTGCTGCTGGTAAATCTCTTTCCTTTCCCCTCTGAGAAGCAGCCTGTGGGGGAGGGCCGCCGGCCGCCACAGCTTGGGGGACTCACGATTCTGGGGGGGCTCGCAGCTGGTCCAGCTGGTCCAGACTAGGGTATGCTGTGTGTCTCGTCACTGACGTGGCCCCAGGAGCTGTTCTGTACTGCTTTTGGTTATTTAGTAGTTGTTCTGGAGGACGAACTAAAATGCGCACATTGCTAAGCTGCCATCTTGGCCTGCAAGTCCTCCCTTTCTTTTTTTTTAATTAATTAATTTTTTTATTTATGATACATAACCACATACAAACACAAACATTCTTATCATATGATCATGCAATATATATTGTAGTTCACAATATATATATTGTAGTTCACAATGTCATCACATAGTTGTATATTCATCATCTTGATCATTTCTTAGAATATCTGCATCAATTCAGAAAAAGCATTAAAAAGAAGACAGAAAAATATTCATACATACCATACCCCTTACCCCTCCCCTTCACTGATCACCAGCATTTCAGTCTAAATTTATTTTAACGTTTGTTCCCCTTATTATTTATTTATTTTTAATCCGTATGTTTTACTCATCTGTCCATAAGGTAGATAAAAGAATCATCAGACACAAGGCTCTCACATCCACACAGTCGCACTGCAACAGCCATATCATCATACAATTATCTTTAAGAAACATGGCCACTGGAGCACAGCTCCACATTTTCAGGCAGTTCCCTCCATCCTCTCCATTACATCTTGACTAACAAGGTGATATTTATTTAATGCATAAGAATAACCTCCAGGATAACCTCTCGACTCTGTTTGGAATCTCTCTGCCACTGACACTTTATTGTGTTTCATTTTGCTCTTCCCCCTTTTGCTTGAGAAGGTTTTCTCAATCCCTTGATGCTGAGTTCCAGCTAGTTCTAAGATTTCTGTCCTACATTGTCTGGGAGGTCCTCACCCCTGGGAGTCATGTCCCACATAGAAAAGGAGGAGGGCTGTGAGTTTGCTTGCTGTGTCGGCCGAGAGAGAGGGGCCACATCTGAGCAGCAGAAGAGGTTTTCTTGGGGGTGACTATTAGGCCTAATTTTAAATAGGCTTAGCCTATCCTTTGCGGGATTAAGTTTCATATGAACAGACCACAAGATTGGAGGCTCGGTCTATTGCTTTGGCTGTCCCACTGCCTGTGAGAATATCAAGAATTCTCCAATGGGGAATTTGAATTTTCCCCCTTTCTCACCATTCCCCTAGGGGACTGTGTAAATACTTTTTTATTCACTGTTCAAAATGCTCTGGGATTTATCTGGGCATCACTCTGGACAAACCTAGAAAATCTCATGCCCTATGTAATGTTCCAAGTACCATGGTGTTTCTGTTAAGCTGCCCACATAAGTTATATTTGGAAATGCACTAGTCAGAATGTAAATTTTGTACCAAATAAACATTTTTTGCTTGTCTCACACATACATTAAAGTTTTAAACTATTAATTACCATCCATTTTTGACACCCTGCGTTACTGACATTCCTTTGTTTATCCTTATGCAAAAACATTTTTAAATTTGTACATTTAGTCACTATCATTATACACTCTAGGCATTCCTAGATTATACCATTTCAGTCTTTATTGTCTATCTTTCCTTCTGATTTCATTTGTGCCCCCAGCTCTCCTCCTCCATCATTCTCACATTCAGCTTCATTCAGTGTTCTAACATTATTGTATTACAACTAGGTAGTATTATGCTATCCATTTCTGAATTTTTACAATCCTGTTGTACAATCTGTATCCCTTCAACTCCAGTTACCCAATATCTACCGTATTTCTATCTCCTGATGGTCTTTGTTACCAACTGAAATTCTCAAAGTTCATTCACTAATGTCAGTTCATGTCAGTGAGACCATACAGTATTTGTCCTTTTGTTTCTGGCTAATCTTACTCAGCATAATGTCCTTAAGGTCCATCCATGTTGTTACATGCTTCATGACTTTATTTTCTCTTACAGCTGCATAATATTCCATCATATGTATATACCACAGCTTGCTCAACCACTCTTCTGTTGATGGACATTTTGTCTATTTTGCTTCCTTTTTAAAGAACATTTAAACTTTCAATGAAAGACTTATTTAGCTGATTGTCAAATCAATGATTGTCTTTAGAAATTAGGTTGTACTGGGAATAATTACATTTCATGAACTTATTTACAGCTCCAGAATTTTGAAAAATAAAAAAAAACTTGAAGCCTATATGCAGTGCTTTAGCTTGTTAGGCTACTCAAAGTAGATACCATGAAATGGGTTGGCTTAGCAGTGCGAATTTCTTAGCTCACAGTTTTGATTCTGAGAATATGTCCAAATCAAGGCAATGGTTTCTTCCTGAAGATTGGCTGCCAGTCATCCTTGAATCCTCTGGTATATGGCGATATCTACAGGTCTCTTCCTTCTTTTCCAGGTTGTGTTGCTTTCACCTTTTCTTGCTTCCTTGGCTTTCTCTCTCACTCCCTTTATAAAAAACTCCAACAAGAGAATGAAGACCCATCCTGAGTGAGGTGGGTCCCTCCTTACCTGAAGTAGCCTCCTCAAAAAGTCCTTCTTACAGTGGGTCCACATCCATAGGAATGGATTAAATTTAAGAACATTTTTTTCTGGGGTACATATAGCTTCAGACCACCACGTATGGGTACACACACCCACCCACCCACACACTCCTAGAAATTATATAATTTAGAGCTTTAAAATTATGAGAATTTTTGAATATTAACCGAAAGATGTGAAAGGACACAGAATTTTTTAAAAATATTTTTATTGATATATTTTCACACACCATGCAGCCCATCCAAAATATAGAATAAATGGCTCACTATATCATCACATAGTTGTGTGTAGATCACCATGATCATTATTAGAACATTTGCATCATTCTAGAAAAAGAAATAAAAGAGAAAAAAGAAAAACCCATACATCCCATACCCTTTACTCCTGCTTCTCATTGACTAGTATTGCTGTCTACCCAATTTTTTTTTACCCTGTAAACCCCCCATTATTTATTTATTTATTTTTACTCATCTGTCTATACCTTGGATAAAAGGAGTATCAGATGCAAGGTTTGCACAATCACACAGTCGCTTTGGAAAAGTAATATATTTTTGTACAATTGTTTTTGTATAGACAATAAAGATAGATGATAAAGACGAGATAGTATAATCTAGGAATGCCTAGAGTGTACAGTGATAGTGACTAAATGTACAAATTAAAAAATATTTTTGCACGAGGGTGAACAAAGGAATGTCAGTATTGCAGTGTGTTGAAAATAGATGGTCATTTGTATTTTAAAACTTCTACTTTTATGTGAGACTAAAGCAAAAAATGTTTATATGGTACAAAATTTATATTTTGACTAGTGCATTTCCTAATATAATTTATATGAACAAGTTAATTGAAGACCATAAATACATGGCACCTTGAATAGGGCATGAGATTTTGTAGGTTTGTCCAGTATAATGCCCCGATAAATCCCAGAGTGATTTGAACAGTGAATACAAAAGTATGTGCAAAGTCCCCTTGGAGGAATGGTGAGAAAGGGGTAAAATTCAGCTTCTCCACTTGGAGAATTCCTGATATTCTCACAAGTAGTGGGGACAACCAAATCAATAGGCCAAGCCCTCAGATTGGAATTTTTTCATATGTAACTTATCCCCGCAAAGGATAGGGTAAACTTACTTAAAATTAGGCCTAAGTGTCACCCCCAGAGAACCTCTTTTGTTACTGACATGTGGCCTATCTCTCTCTTAACCAACATGGCAAGCAAACACACTGCCCTCCCTGGCATCATGGGACAGAAATCCTAGAATCAGCATCAAGAGATTGAGGAAACCTTCTCGACTGAAAGGGGGAGAGCATAATGAGACAAAATAAAGTGTCAGTGGCTGAGAGATTTCAGAAAGAGTTGAGAGGTTATCCTCGAGGTTATTCTTACACATTATATAGATTTCCCCTTTTTAGTCTTAGGTGGATTAGAGAGGCTAGAGGAAAGTGCCTGAAACTGTAGAACTGTGCTCCAGTAGCCATGTTTCTTAAAGATGATTGTATAATTATACAGCTTTCACAGTGTGACTGTGTGATTGTGTGAACCTTGTATCTGATGCTCCTTTTGCCTACCTTATCGACGGACAAGTAAAACATATGGATTAAAAATAAATAAGCAATAGGGGGAACAGATGTTAAAAAATAATAATAGATGGATACATGGGGAAAAATGTACCTATTGCAAACTGTGGACTATGGTTAATAATATTTTAATATTCTTTCATTAACAGTTAACAAATGTGTACCACAGCATTACTATTAGTCAGGGGGTGGGTGGGGGAATAAGGGGTCTGGGAGCATTTTCGTTTTATTTTTTATTTTTATTTCCTTTCTGGAGTAATGAAAATGTTTCAAAATTGATCATGGGGATATATGCACAATATGATGGTACTGTGAGCCAGTGATTGTACACTTCAGATGGTTGGTATGGTATGCTAATGTATGTCAATAAAGCTGTATTATAAAAATAAATAAATAAAACTCAGGGTAAAAAAAAAAAGGGTTTCAGGTACTTCCTTCCCTTTAGCTACTCCAATACACCATGAACTACAAAGTGATATCTATATACTGCATAAGAATAACCTCCAGGATAACCTCTTGACTCTAAAAAATCATTCAGCCACTGAAACTGTATTTTGTCTCATTACTCTCTTCCCTGTTTTGGTCAAAACGTCTTCCCTTTTTTTTTAATATTTATATTGTAAACCTTTAACAAGCAAGCATGCAAACTTTTTTCAAAAAATATTTTTATTGTACACAATAAAGAAGCATATAAACTTTCTTGACAAACATTCTATATATGGTATACAATCAATGGCTCACCGTATCATCACATAGTTATGTAGTCATCACCATGATCAGTTTTTTTAACATTTGCTTCTCCAGCAAAAGAAATAAAAAAGAAAAAACTCATACACCCCATCCATACCCCTTAGTCCTTTCTCTCATTGACCACTAGTATTTCAGTCTACTCAGTTTATTTTAACCTTCGTTTCCCCTATTTGTTTATTTTTTATCCATATTTTTTATTCGTTTTTCCATGCTGTAAATAAAAGGAGCATCAGACACAGAAAACTGCTTTCTTAATCCCATGATACTGGGTCCTTGCTTATCCCAGGAATTCAGCTTTTTAAATAGTTGCCGTATGTGGTAATGCTGAGTTTCATAAATTCACTGCTCCAATTCTGAATCTGAGGAGTCACATGAATACCAGAAGTTTCAGGAAACACCCAGATTATACATAATAGATCAGTATTTCAGAATTCGTAAATAACAGTTACAACTCTGGAATAGATATGACTGCTGTGGGAGCTTACAATCTAGTACCCTTCATGAATGCCCCCAACCTGATAACACATTGTTTCTGACATTTCATTCAACATACTGTCCTCATGGTTCATTCATATAGTTGCATTCCTCACAGTGCCATTCCTTCTTGCAGTCACTCAGTAGTCTGTTGTATGTGTATACCTCAGTTCCCCCTTCCATTCCTCAGTTGTTGTACCCTTAGGCCTCCCCCATTGATTGTGAATCATGAACACTGCCACCATAAACATATGTACAGATGTACATTTGTGTTCCTACTCTCAGTTACCCCAGATAATATACCTAGCAACAAGGTTGCAGGATCATATAGCATCCCTACACCTAGACTCCTGTAGAACCACCGCACTGCCCTCTGGAGGGGCTGTACCTTTCAGCTTCCCTACAGACAGTGAATAAGTACATCTCTTTCTCCACATTTTCTCTAGCACTTGCTTCTCTCTGTTCACTTTTGAACAGTTTTATTTGTACATCATATAGTCCAACCTAGGTAAAAAACATGCCTCTGCCACTGTAATCTATTTGAAGACAATTCCTTTTCTTCCGCCAAGAACCCATATCCCTCCCCAATATACCCCACTTGCTGGCATTTATCTTTGGCATAATGCCTTTCTTACGTTCGGTAGAAGCATATTACAAAGTTACTGTTGACTATAGACCCTATCTTGCACCAGTTTTATTTTTTCCTGTATACCATCCCTTTTTTAACACCTCACAGTGTTGATTTCTATTTGTTCTCCCTCATGAAAAACATTTTTATATTTGTACATTTAATCACCATCGTTGTCCTCTAGACATTCCTAAGTTATACTATCTTAGTCTTTATCTTCTGTCTTTCCTTCTGGTGTCATACAGGCCAGCTTATGTCCCTTAACCATACTCATATTCTTCTTCATTCGGTGTAGTTATATTATTGTGCTACAGTCAGATAGTATTGTCCTATCGATATCTGAATTTTTACAATAGTCCTTTTGTACAGTATGTATTCCTTCGGCAGCAAATACCTAATTTCTACCCTCTTTCTATTTTCTGATATGTGTATTCTTAACTTTAACTCTCAAAGTTTGCTCATTAATGTTAGTTCATATTAGTTAGACCATACAGTGTTTATCCTTTTGCTTTCTGGCTAATTTCACTCAGCATAATGTCCTCAGGGTTCATGGACATTGTTACCTGCTTCATGACTTGATTCTGTCTTACAGCTGTGTAATATTCCATCGTATGCATATACCACAGCTTGTTTAGCTGCTCCTCTGTTAATGGACATTTGGGCTGTTTCCAGCTCTTGGCAGTCATAGACAATGCTGCTATAAACATTGGTGTGCAAATGGCCATTTGTGTACTGGCCTTTAGTTCCTCTGAATATGTATACCTGATTATGGGATTGCTGGATTTATACTTAGCTTCCTGAGGAACTGCCAAATTGCCTTCCAGAGCGGTTGTACCATTTTATATTCCCACCAATAGTAGATAAGTGTGCTGTTCTCCTGCATCTCTCTGGTACTTGTCATTTTCTGTTTTGTTTTGTTTTTTTTTGATAATGGTCATTCTGGTGGATGTCAGATGATATCTCATTGTGATTTTGATTTGCATTTCCCTAATAGCCAGTGAAATTGAACATCCATTCACGTGCCTTTTAGCCATTCATACTGCTCCTTCTGAAAAGTGTCTGTTCTTATTTTTGCCCATTTTTAAATTGGATTGTTTGTTTTTCTGTTGTTGAGTTGTAGAACCTCTTTGTAAATTCTAGATATTAAAGCATTATCTGATTTGTTGTTTTGAGCTATTGTGTTCAGTTGGACACGCTGCCTTTTTACTTTCCTGATAAAGTTCTTTGGTGACAAAAGTGTTTAATTTTGAGGAGATCACATTTATTTATTTATTTTTTCATTGTTTGTGCTTTGGGTGTGAGGTCTAGGAAAACACCTCCTATTACAAGATTTTTAAGGTATTTCCCTACATTTTCTTCTAAAAGTTTATGATCTTAACTCTAATGTTTAGGTCTTTGATCCACTTTGACTTAATATTTGATTAGAGTATGAAATATGGATCCTCTTTCATTCTTTGCATATGGATATCCAGTTCTCCAAGCACTATTTATTGAAAAGGCTGCTCTCTTCTTGGTGGGTTGGCTTGACTGCTGTATCTAAGATCAGTTATCCGTAGATGAGAGGGTCTATTTCTGAATACTCATTTCGATTCCATTTTAGTATATCTATCTTTATGCTAGTACCGTGCTTTTTTTTTTTTTCATGTTTAATCATCTTTAATTCAAATGTGAAAGTTTAATACAAGCCGTTTGTAGGGCTTGGTGTTTGTTCTTTTAAAAACAAGCTTGGGGGAATGCAACAGAATGATCTTTCTACTTTTTTCATCAAAAACTTAAGAAAAGATAGATCATAAGGCCATAAAAGATCCATTTAGCCAAACTCACTCTTTCTTCCCTGCCAATAGTTCTGACACCATTTGATAATCTTAATGTGCATTCCTGAATGAAGATTTATGATTCAGCTTTTCTTATAGAACCGTTTAAAAATACTTAGCACTGTCTTGCTTCCTTTGCCAAACAAATCGAATGATGAAACTGCCTCAGTATGCATTTCTTCTTTTTAAAACAAGGGGGCAGTTATTTGTAGAGAGCAATGCTTAGTCTCCAATTTCATTTTCCAGAAATGGCATGTGCCATACAAAGGGTAGACATGCTCTTGCTTTCAAAGTGAAATACCTAGCCTAATGTGTGTAGAAGCATGAATGGCAAAGTTGAAGATCAATAGTATAACAATTTTTCTATTTATTTGAAGGAGAGTAAAAAAAAAAAAGGTACACTGTGGGAATTCAGTGGCACAAGGTACACTGCCATAACATGAGAGACATTGTACATTTAAAAAAAAAAAGGAAAAAAAAATCTTCTGTTTCAAACACTGCATTACATAATTTTACTTGCCCAAACAGACCATTTACAAATATTAGGTCAATAACTGCTAACATTCATAAAAAGGTAACTTTCTTACTAAAATACGAGAATTTAAAAGATTGGTATCTAAAAAGGAAAAGACAGTAAGAATATATATATATACATATATGTATGTATTTTTTGTCATATGCAGGTGACATTTTTACCACTGAGTTACCCTTGTACTGCCCTATCATGCTGTTTTCACCGCTGTAGATTTTTAATATGCTTTAAGTCAGGTAGTGTGAGATCTCCCACTTCATTTTTGCTTCTCAAGATATTTTTTTAAATGTCTGATCTTATTTATTTGTAACTCTTAGAAAATCTTATTTTTGACTGGACTCAGACTTAGAGGTAGAAGCTGTCAGAGAGAGCAGTCTCTGTCCCTTGGCAATCTGTTCCTGGTGTTTTTATTTGGCCTCCTACATTCTCTTGACCAAAAGTTTAGCATATCCTGTGGTCTCTTATTTTTCTTAGTACGCTGTTTCTTCAGGGCAGTACACCGACAAGTTTATGTTGCAGGACACATGGAGTAACAAGATGCTGAATCTTGGGTGCTTTGGTCCTAGGTTCTTACCTTCCTCAGGGGCTTTCTCACAACATACTGGTGGACATCATCTTCTTTAGGGAGACTGAAAAGTTTGTGGATTCTGCTGGCTTTTTAGGCTCCAGGCGATGAGGCACAGTGGTATCAGTTAGTCCAGGAATTTCCTTCTCTCCCTTTTTTATAATAACCAAGTTGAAAATGCTCAGATTGGCATCCAAGATACAATCCTGAACAGAGTTGTGCTTTCTCGCTCCAGTTCTCCTGGATCTGTAACAGGAATGCCTCTTACTCAGTGAAAGGCCGACACGGCCATGTGTCAAGACAACCTGCTTTATAGGGAAACTTTGTCCTTTCTATCACTGATTTGGACAATGTAACCATTCCATTCTTTGCCAAGAGCATCAGCAGCAACTTCAATGGGTTCTGGCAGCCACTTGGCTGGGGAGGAGATATTCATCTTCATGCTGAAGCAGCTGACCGCCTCTGAGGCACCATGAAAAAGAGCTTTCAAGATATTTTTAGCTATTTGGGGCACCCTGCCCTTCCAAATAAATTTTGTTATTGGTTTTTCTATTCCTACAAATAAGTTGTTGGGGTTTTAATTGGTATTGCATTGAATCTGTTAACCAATTTGGGAAGAATTGACATCTTAACTATATTTAGTATTCCAGTCCATGAACCCAGTATGCCCTTCCATTTATTTAGGTATTCCATGATTTCTTTAGTAATTTCTTACAGTTTTCTGTCTATAAGTCTTTTGTCTCCTTAGTTAAATTTACTGTTAAATATTTTTTTTCTTTTGCTTGCTATTTCAAATGGAATTTTTTTCTTGATTTTCTCCTTACATTGTTCATTACTGGTGTGTAGAAACACTACTGATTTTTTTTGGGTGTTGATCTTGTACCCTGCCACTTTGCTGAACTTATTTTTTTAGCCCTAGTACCTTTGCGGTAGACTTTTTAGAATTTTCAACATGTAGTATCATGTCATCTGCAAACAGTGAAAGCTTAACTTCTTTCCAATTTGGATGCCTTTTATTTATTTTTTTCTTGTCCAGTTGTTCTGGCTAAGATCGTCAAGCAGAATGTTGAATAGCAATGGTGACAGTGGGCATCCTTGTCTTGTTCCTGATCTTAGGGGGAACAAGCTTTCAGTCTTTCCCCACTGATGATGATGTTAGCTGTGGATTTTTCATATATTCCCTTTATCATGTTGAGGAAGTTTCTTCTATTCTTATGGCTAGAAATTTTTAATCAAGAAGGGATGTTGAATTTTGTCAAATGCCTTTTCTGCATCAATTGAGATGATTATGTGGTTTTTCTGCTTTGACTTATTGATATAATGTGTTACATTAATTGATTTTCTTGTGTTGAACCACTCTTCATACCTGGAATAAATCCCACTTGGTCATGGTGTGTAATTCTTTTAATGTACTGCTGGATTCAACTTGCAAGTATTTTGTTGAGGATTTCTGCATCTATATTCATTAAAGAGATTTGTCTGTAATTTTATTTTCCTGTAGTTTCTTTATCTGACTTTGTTATTAGGGTGATATTGGCTTCATAGAATGAGTTAGATAGCTTTTCCTCCTCTTCAATTTTTTTGAAGCGTTTGAGCAATATTAGTACTTAACTGTTTCTTGAATTCTTGGTAGAATTTACATGTAAAGCTGTCTGGTCCTGGACTTCTCTTTTCTGGGACCTTCTTGATGACTGTTTGAATCTCTTTACTTGTGATTGGTTTGTTGAGGTAGTCTGTTTCTTGAGTCATTGTTGGTTGTTCATGCCTTTCTAGGAACTTGTCCATTTCATCTATGTTGTCTGCTTTTTTAGGATATAGTTGCTTATAGTATCCTCTGATTACCTCCTTTGTTTTTGTGAGGACAGTGGTTATGTCCCCTTTCCATTTCTGATTTTATTTATTTACATCCCCTTTCTTTATTTTTGTCAGTCTAACTAAGGGTCCATTGATTTAATTCATTTTCTCAGTGAACCAACTTCTGGTTTTGTTGATTTTCTCTATTTTAGTATTCTCAATTTCATTTATTTTTGCTTTAATCTTCGTTATTTCTTTCCTTTTGTTTCCTTTGGGGTTAGTTTGCTGTTCTTTCTCTTAGTGAACAGTTAATTCCTCAGTTTGTGCTCTTCTTTTTTTAATATAGGCATTTAAGGTTATAGATTTCCCTCTGAGCACCGCCTTTGCTGCATCCCATAAATTTTGACCTTGTTTGTTTTCATTTTCATTTTCCTGGAGATATTTAATGATTTCTCTTGTAATTTCTTCCTTGACCCATTGATTGTTTAAGAGTGTATTGTTCAGCCTCCATCTATTTGTAAATTTTCTGGTCTTCTGCCCCTTATTGGTTTCCAACTTCATTTTCTTATGATCCAAGAAAGTGTTTTGTATAATTTCAGTCTTAAAATTTATTGAGACTTGCTTTGTGATCCAGTATATGATCTATGCTTGAAAATGATCCATGAGCGGTTGAGAAAAGTGTGTATCCTGCTGTTGTGGGGTGTAATGTTCTGTAAATGTCTTTTAAGTCTGGTTCATTTATTATATTATTTAAAATCTCTATTTCCTTACTGATCCTCTGTTTAGATATCTGTCCATTGATGAGAGTGGGGGATTGAAGTGTTCAACTATTATGGTAGAAGTGTCTGCTTCTTCTTTCAGTGTTGTCAGTGTTTGCCTCACACAGTTTGGAGTACTCTGGCTTAATGCATAAATATTTATGATTGTTATGTCTTCCTGTTGAATCATTCCTTTGATTAATACATAGTGTCCTTTTTCTCTTTTAATTGTTTTACATTTAAAGTTTAATTTGTTGAATATTAATACAGCCACTCCTGTTCT
Source organism: Myrmecophaga tridactyla (assembly GCA_004026745.1). Taxonomy (NCBI): domain Eukaryota; kingdom Metazoa; phylum Chordata; class Mammalia; order Pilosa; family Myrmecophagidae; genus Myrmecophaga; species Myrmecophaga tridactyla. The sequence goes on along the minus strand of PVIY010038129.1, from coordinate 9,435 downwards.
TTTCTAGTTGTTGTTTGCATGAAATATCTTTTCACAGCATTTCACTTTCAGTCTACTTTTGTCCCAGGGTATAAAATGAGTCTCCTGGGGGTGCAAGGCTAGTTCAGTGGTAGAATTCTTGCCTGCCATGCGGGAGACCTGGGTTCGATTCCCAGCCCATGCACTTCCACCCCAAAACGAAACAGGCAAGCAAGCAAACAAACAAACAAACATAAATTCATCAAAAGGTGCTGCAGTAATGGAATGCTCACCTGGAAAAAGAATGAAATGTGACCCTGCCATACAGTATACAAAAAACAATAACAAAAAAGTGAGTCTCCTGTAGACAGCATATATATGCATCCTGTTTTTTTTAATGCATTCTGCCACTGTATGTGTGATTGTTTGAAAGCATTCTGTATCCCAGAAAAGCCCTGTTTTAATCCAGATCCAATATTGCTGGAGCAGCTATTTCTTTTAGTTCTGGTTCAATACTGTAGGTTGGAGACCTTTGATTAGATAATTTCCACAGAGTTGTGGCATGCCCAGTTGTGGGTGTGACCTTTGATTAGATGGAGATGTGATGCCACCCATTTCGGGTGGGTCTTGATTAGTTTACTGGAATCCTTTAAAAGAGGAAACATTTTGAAGAGAGTCAGAAAGGACTCAGAGTGGACTCAGAGTCAAAAACCTCAGAGTGTTACAGAAACCACATTGCTGACAGAAACTGCAGGGCAGAGCTGACATAGATGCCAACACTTGGATAACAGAGACAAAGATGTTTGGAGATGCTTGGAGCCAACTGACGTTGTCATGAGTAGTTAAGCAGGCCAGAACTTTGAGAGAGCCATAGGAAGCCAAGAGATGAAAGCCAGTGCTGGAGAAGCAGAGAAGCCCCCACAGGAACAGAGGCTGAATGCAGTGGAACCCAGGAGCAAGGGCCAGCAGATGACAGCCATGTGACTTCCCAGCTGACAGAGGTGTTCTAGTCCTGTTAGTCTTTCTTGAATCAAGGTATCCTTCACTGAATACCTTGAAATTTTTATAGTTTTAGAAGTACAAAATTGTAATTTATTAAATTTCCCTTTTTAAAAGGCTTTCCAGTTCTGGTATATTGTTTTCTGGCAGCTTACTAACTAAAACACTAGGTCTTTTGATTAGGGAGTTTAAGCCTTTAACATTTAATGTTATTACTGTAAAGGCAATAATTGTACCATTTGTCTTTTGGATTATATATGTCATATCTCACTTTTTTCTCTTTTTACCTTTATTGATACTCATTTTTACACTCTTCTCTACACCTCTCTCTCCTGTCTTCTCTTATCTGCCCATAGTGTTCCCTTTAGTATTTCTTGTAGAGTCGGTATCTTAGTCACAAATCCTCTCAGTGACTATTTGTCTGAAAATATTTAATCCCCTTGGTTTTTGTTGAATATTTTTAGAATGGGTATAGAATTCTTGGTTAGCAGTTGCCTTCTCATTTCCATGGTTTTCTTCTCTGAAATCCACATGTAGTTTTATCAAGCTTCCCTTGTATGGGACAGATTGCTTTCTTCTTATTGCTTTCAAAATTCTCTCTTTTACATTTGACACTGATTCATAAGTGTCTTGGAGTAGGTGTATTTGCATCTGTTCTTTTTGGGGTACACTGCACTTCTTGGATCTGTAATTTTTTTGTCCTTCATTAGAGATTGGAAATTTTCAGTGGTGATTTTGTCCAGTAGACTTTCTGTACCTTTTACCTTGTCTTCTCCTTCTGGGACACCTGTAACATGTATTTCCTTGTGCTTCATGCTATCATTCAAGTTCCCCAAGACTCTGCTCATATTTTTCCATTCTTTTTCTTTTGCGTATTGGAACGCAGGTGTTCTGTCCTCCAGTTCACTAATCCTTTCATCTGCCTCTTCAAATCTGTTGTTATAGCTCTCCGGTTTTTTGTTTTGTTTAGTTTTGTTTTGTTTTCATCTCTTCTGTTGTGCCTTTCTTCCAATAAATTCTGCCATTTGTTTTTTTAAACTTTTGAGTTTTTCTTCATATTTGTCCAAGATCTTCTTTGTATCCTCCTTCAACTCGTTGATTTGATTTTTGATGAGATTTTGCATGTCTGTTCGAACATCCTGAATTAGTTGTTTCCATTCCTGTATCTCATTTGAAAGGTTGGTTTGTTCTTTGACCATGTCTTCAGTTTTCTTAGAACACATCATTATTTTTTTGCTGGCAACTAGTCATTTGATTTCCTTAATTAGTTTCTTCTGGAGGTTGTTTTCACTCTTTTACCTAGGGTTTTCTTGTTGAATGGCTTTGTTCTCTAACTGTTGTTTCTATTCAGCTCAGCTTATTCTAGATCTCCAGCATAGGTTCTGTTTAACTGATCATAACTTTTCTGTTTCTTGCCCTGCCTATATGGAACCTATTTTTTTGAGGAGAGTCTCCTCAGATAGAATCGTCCCCATTCAAATTTTCCCAGACCTGTCAGGTCCAGATCTCTGGAGGAGAAAGTAGCCAGTGTCAACATCAAGTTTCCCTAAGGGTGAGATTTGGCAGGTTACAGCCTTTCCTTTGAAGCCTCTGTCTCTGTCATTTTCATATCCTGCCCAGCATAAGGTGCTTCCCTGCCCACAGCTCCCCATCAGTGTAAAGTGTTGTAGCTTTAATTTCAGCTGCCTCTCCCTGCCACTGATGTAGTTGAGACAGAGATGAGGTAGGTTGGTTTTGGTTACTTCTGTTTTCCAGCCTTTGGGGCCTCAACTCCCTTTAAGGAGGACCTCCACTTGAGCTGGGCCCTGCCCCTGTTTTCCTGGGGAAAATACACCCCTTAGGGAATTGTCCTCATTCATCTGTTTACTTTGTCCTTCAGACCTGCCTTAATTCTGCCCTTGCCTGGGGCAGTTCTGGAGCCTGAGAGTGCTTGCAGTTGTGTGTAATGAGCTGTTAAGAAGTTCAAAAAAAAGCCTTTTCAGAGTCTGACCTCTGCTCCCAGTGTTTGCTCATCATTAAGATCTGGGGTTGGTGTGTATCCCCAGGCGATGTGTGCCACTTTTCTTGTTCCAGCCCTTTTCTAATATTTTGAACTATACAACTATAAAAAGCTTCTTTTTTTTTTCTTTCCTGATAGCCATGCTCCCCTCTGCCTGGGTGAAAACTGCTGGTTCCTTTAGTAGCTTACTCCAGGTTTGTGTGTGCTCAACATTTGTTTTCAACAATCAGAATTTGTTAGGTAAATCCACAGTTGGAGCTTGGTTGAGTTAATTCCTTGCTGATATTAAAGTTTCTTTCCTTTCTTCTCCAGAACTGGCCTGCTATCCCCATGGGGGAGGGGCAGCAGCCTTTGTGGCTTGGAAGACTTACAATTCTGCATGTGATCTCAGCCATTCCATATATTCCATCCTGGTGTACGATTTGTGTCCGGTCACTGATGTCCCCCCAGCAGTTGTTTCCTACAGTTCCTGGCAATTTACTAGCTGCTTTGGAGGATAGACTAAGTTCCATACCTCACTATGCTGCCATCTTGCCCCACCTTTTCCAATACTTTAAAGTTATCTGCTCAGCATACTCTGGGATGTATTTGGGCATTACATTAAGCTATATTGAATTACAACTCACAGTCCTGTAACTGAGAAATCAGTATTTAAGGGATGATTTTGATTAGTAAATCGTTATATGAAAATTCCTTTTGCTTTCTGGAATGTTGGAATAGACAGGGAAATACCTGAGATCTTTGAATTGTAATCCAGCTGCTGTGATTTCTGAAATGAGTGTAAACAAAAGCCCTTATCTTGTGCCTTTGTGATTGTCAGATCGGGTCATTCTCTTGTAGAGCAAAGGCCCTAATGCTAATGAAGTCAGCCATTAACTACTTCTACCTTTCCATTTATACTTTTAGTGCTGAAGGGGTAGCTCTGCCTCTCCTCCTTTCAACTTATGTTTTGAAATTATAATAACATTTGTCTCCTTTTCTGCTTGGAGTTTACTGTCTGAAATGATCTCATCTCCTCTTGCTAAATTCCTTAAAAACCTTGAACCCCCTAAACTCGGGGAAACAGATTTTGGGCTGTTAGGCTGTTTGTTCTCCTACTACGCATTAATAAACTCTTTCTCTCTTTGAAATCCTCTTGTCTCAGGAATTGGTTATTAAGTGCATTGGGCAGAAGAGTCCACATCCTTTATCTGGTAAGAGTTCCATTCTGGCCTTCAAGTGTTTGGGTTTAAATGATCTATCCAGACAGGTTGAGTTATATTATGTGATACAGAAAATTTAGGTTTTGGAGAAAATAAACATCTTTTCCAAAATAAACCTGTTCTCATAGGGTAGGTAAAGTTCTAAAATACAGATAATGTGCTTCTTACTGCTGTATTCTGATTTACATTAGTCCTGATGGGATTGGCTTCATTCTAATCTCTAAATTTTACCTCTTTTTCAGTTTCTTTAACAGTTGTTGTATACAGCATTGCTGACTTCAGAACTGCAGAACTCCTACTCTGAGCTGTAGGCGATACATAGGTTCCTGAAGGCCAGGGAAATAGCAAGTTTTACCTACATAGCATAACCTCTCAAAATCTAGAAATTACAATTACAGGTCTGGACTAAATATGACTGCTATAAGAGCTTATTATCTAGGCCTCAACTTTCTTGTTAAGTCTTTTCTAAATGAAACCATACAATATTTCATCTTCTGTTTCTGGCTTATTTTGTAACACATAATGTCCCACAGGTTCGTTTACAATGTTGCATGCCTCATGACTTTATTCTTTTTAGTAGCAGCATCAATATTGATCATATGTATATACCACAGTTCGCTATTCTCCTTCTCAGTCAGTGAATCCTTCAGCCATTTCCATCCATGGGTCATCACGTGTAATATCCAAAGTCAACAATTAATGTCTTACATTATCTTCAATGGTATAATCATCAACACTCTGAATTTTAGACAAGAGAAAAGTAACTGATAAATGACACACCCTCACCAAATAGAAAATTCAAACTTACCCTTAGCTCTTATCCTTTCCCATCCACCATTATTTATCTCTGGTATTGCTGTGATACTACTGATGTCCTCCTATTAAATATAGCCCATAGCATGCAATAGGAGTTTCCCTCCTATACCCTGATATTATGAACTCTTTGTATAAGATTAATACCTCTTGAAATAGCTCATGCAAGAACTTACTTATATTTGTAGTGTTAATCAGTGTAATACATGGCTCTATACAATCCCTTTCAATTAAGTTCACCTTCAATATGGCAGTATTACTTATAGACCCACCAGTGAACTGCTTTCACTTCTGTCTGTCCTGTTATATTTAAGTTCAGCTTATTAGCTAACTGTTCACCCATCTCTAGCTCCTGTGTATCTCTAGGCCCCTTATATTCTATATAATAAGCCTCTTAGTTTACCTATACCAAGGTCATTAAAGTGAAATAATACAGTATCCTTTTGTGTCTGGCTTATTCAACTCAACCTTCTGTCCTTAAGATTTGTCCCCCTTGTCTTATACTTTAGGATGTCATTTTGTCTTCTTTGCTGCATAGTATTCCATTGTATTTATATATCACATTTTGTTTATCCACTCTGTTGATGGGTACTTGGATTGCTTTCCATCTTTTGGCAATTGTGAATAATACTGCTGTGAATATTGGAGTGCAAATGTCTGTTTGTGTCATTGCTTTCAGCTCTTCCTAGGTATATACCAAGTAGTGGTATTGATGTTTCATAGGGCAACTCCATATTTAGTTTTCTGAGGAACTGCCAGACCGTCTTTCATAGTGGCTGTACCATTATACATCCCCACCAGCAGTGCTTAAGTGTCCCAGTTTCCCCACGTCCTCTCCAACATTAGTAGTTTCCTGTTTGTTTAATAGCAGCCATTCTGGGTATGAGTTATAGTCTTGATCTGCTTTTCCCTTCTAGTTAATGAAAATAGCATCTATTCCTGTGCTTTTGAACCATCTGTATTTGCTCTTCAGAAAAATGTTTATTTATATATTTAGCCCATTTTATAATTGGGTTATTCTTTTGTTGATGAGTTGTATGATTTCTTTATGTATACAGGGTATAAAACCTTTAGCCAGTATGTGATGTCCAAATATTTTCTCCTGTTGAATTGGCTGCCTTTTCACCTTTTCACAAAGTTTTTGAGGCACAAAAGCATTTGGTTTTGAGGAGTTCCCATTTATCTATTTTTTCTTCTGTTGCTTGTGTTTTGGGTGTAAACAAAGCTTAGGAAGCTACATCCTATTACCTGGTCTTGAAAATGTTTCCCTATATTTTCTTCTAAGGGTTTTATGGTACTGGTTCTTTTATTTAGGTGTTTGATGCACTTTGAGGTAATTTTTTTGGTATAGGGTGTGAGGTAAGGGTTCTCTTTCATTTTTTTGGTTATTGATACCCAGTTCTCCTATGCTCATTTATTGAAAAGATTATTTTGTCCCAGTTCAGTGGATTTGTGGGCCTTGTTGAAGATCAGTTGATCTTAGATTTGGTGGTCTGTTCGCATGCTCTCGATTCAATTCCATTGGTCAGTTCTTCTATCTTTGTACCAGTACCATGCTTTTTTTTTTAAATGTTCAAGGATATTTACTTACATAATCACCTTAAGTGCAGTTATCAAGAAATTTAACATTGATATAAAGTTTATGGTCTTTATTCCAATTTTTTCTTATGTCTGAATAATGTACCTTAGAGCCTGTTCTATTTTGCTAGCTGCTGTAATGCAATATACCAGAAACAGAATGTTTTTTTGTTTGTTTGTTTGTTTGTTTGTTTTTGATATGGGCTGGCTCTGGAAATCAAACCTGGGTCTCCGGCTCAGCAGGCAGGAACTCTGCCACTGGGTCACTGTTGCCTGCTCAGAATGGCTTTTAAAAAAGGGAATTTATTAAGTTGCAAGTTTACAGTTGAAAGGTCATGAGAATGTCCAACTTAGAGCAAGTCTATAAAAATGTCCAAATGAAGGCACCAACAAGAGGTTACCTTCACTGAAGAAAGGCCGATGGAGTTCAGGGTTTCTCAACTGGAAAGGTACATGGTGAACATGGCGATGTGTGCTGGCTTCCTCTCTAGGCCTCTTGCTTCATGAAGTTCATTAGGGGGCGTTTTCCTTCATCTCCAGAGGTCATTGGCTGATGAACTCTGTTTCTCTCATTCTGAAGCTTTCTCCAAAACATTTGTTTTTTAAAGGATTCCAGTAAACTAATCAAGACCCACCTGGAATGGGTGGAGTCATGTCTCTGTCTAATCAAGTTTAATACCCACAATTGGGTGAGTCACATCTCCATGGACATAACCTAATTAAGTTTCCAACCTATAGTATGAATAGGGATTAGAAGGAACGGTTGCTCCCACAAGATTGATGAGAACTAAAACATGGCTTTTCTAGGGTACATAAATCCTTTCAAGCCTGCACAGAGTCTTTTCTTCTTTTTTATAGCCCTTCTAGTGTTATATATTGCATTAAATTATCATCATCTCTTTAGTTTTTCTTCATTTTCCTGTGTGAAAATATATACAGCATAAATCATCCTATCACAATCTCCTAAGCATCACTTTTAGTTGGATTAATCCCATTCACAATATTGCAGTACCCTCACTACCATCCATTATTAGATCTTACCCTTCACCCCAAACAGAAACTCTGCACTCATTTGCATTTGCTTCCCATTACTGTGCCCCCTACCCTTGGTTACTTGTACTCTGTTTCTTTGAGTTTTCATATTCTCTGATATTTTATTCATGGTTACCTTGCGGCTTAAATTTAACATTCTAAATTCAGGACATTCTTGTTTCCTTTTTGTTTGTTTTTAAATATTTTTATTGAGATATCTTCGCATACATACAGTCCATCCAGTGTATACAATTAGTCGCTCAGAGTATCATCACATAGTTGTTTATTCATCACCATGAACATTTTTAGAACATTTACATCACTCCAGAAAATAAAATAAAAACATATACATCCCAAGCCCCCTGTCCCCTCCCGCTCGTTGACCACTACTATTTCAGTCCACCCAGTTTTTTTTACCCCTTGTCCGACCCCTGTTATTTATTATTTATTTATAAAAAATGATTTATTATATCTTTTTTTTGCTCATTTGTTCATATACTGGATAAAAGGAGAACCTCTCTTGTTGCTCACAGTGGCCTCTCTCTAAGCTAATTCAGCAGGTGAACTACTGCCCTCTCCTCTCCATGGGACATGACTTCTAGTGGTGTAAATCTCCCTGGCAATATGGGAAAGGACTCCCAGCATGAGTTCAAGGATATTTACTTACATAATCACCTTATGTGCAGTTATCAAGAAATTTAACATTGATATAAAGTTTATATGTTGAATAAAAAAAAAAGCTGAAGAAAAAAAAAATAATGTGACCTGATCTACACTAGGTCATCAAAACTTTTCTCCTCATATATACCCCACACATCATGGTATTGAGAAACCATTCTTGACCAAAAGGGGGATGAGAGAAATGAGACAAACTGAAGTTTCAGTGGCTGAGAGATTTCAAACAGTCAAGAGGTTATTATGTGATATATAGATATACCTTTTTAGTTTATGGTGTATTGGAGTGACTATAGGGAAGTACATGAAACTATTGAACTGTATTCCAGTAGCCTTGATTCTTTTTTTTATTTTTATTTTTATTGATGTAACACATAAAAACAAACATTCTTTTTTTTTTTTAATTTTTTGTTTTTTTACATGGGCAGGCACCGGGAATCGAACCCGGGTCCTCTGCCATGGCATGCAAGCATTCTTGCCTGCTGAGCCACCGTGGCCCACCCCAAACAAACATTCTTAACATACGAATATTCCATACATGGTGTACAATCAATGGCTGAAAATATCATCACATAATTGTGTATTCATCACCGTGATCATTTTTTTTAGAACGTTTGCATTACTCCAGAAAAAAGAATTAAAAAGAGAGAAGAAAAACACATGGTTCCCATACCCCTTACCCCTCCCTCTCATTGACAACTAATATTTCCATCTACACAATTTATTTTAACCTTTGTTCCCCGTATTATTTATTTTTTATCCATACTTTTTACTCATCTGTCCATACCCTAGATAAAAGGAGCATCAGACACAAGGTTTGCACAATCCCACAGTCACATTGTAAAAGCTATATAGTTATACAGTTGTCTTCAGGTCAAGGCTACTTATAGTTTGTGGCTTTGTGATTTTGAAAACCTTGTATCTGATGCTCCTTTTATCCAGTAGTTTTGATCACTGTGTCTTTATAATGTGCTTTAAAATCAGGAAGTGTTCATCTTCCCACTTCATTCTCTTTTTTTAGGATATTTTTAGCTATTCAAAGTCTCTTTCTCTTCCAATTGAATTTCATATCTAGCTTTTCCCAGTCTTCAAAGTAGCTTGTTTTAATGTTGATTAGTACTATGTTGAATCTGTAGATCAGTTTGGGTGGGATTGAGATCTTAAGTACATTTAACCTTC
>PVIY010038128.1:0-24130 GCA_004026745.1 Myrmecophaga tridactyla | reverse complement strand
ACACACAAACTTGCAAACCAAACATTAAAAGAATTATATACCATGACCAAGTGGGATTTATTCCAGGTATGCAAGGCTGGTTCAACACAACAAAATCAATTAATGTAATATATCATATCAATAAGTTAAAGTGGAAAAACCTCATGATCATCTCGATTGATGCAGAAAAGGCATCTGACAAAATTCAACAGCTGTTCTTGGTGAAAACAATTCAAAGAATAGGAAGAGATGGGAACTTCTACATCATGATAAAGGGAATATATGAAAAACCAACAGCTAACATCATCCTCAATGGGGAAAGACTAAAAGTTTTCCTTCTAAGATAAAGACTAAGACAAGGATGCCCACTGCCACCATTGTTAGTCAACACTGTGCTGGAATTTATAGCCAGAGCCATTAGACAACAAAAAGAAATAAAAGGCATCCAAATTAGAAAGGAAGATGTAAAACTCTCACTGTTTGCTGATGACATGATACTATATGTCGAAAATCCCCAAAAATCTCCAGCAAAGTTACTAGAGTCAATAAATGACTACAGCAAAGTGGCAGGGTACCAGATCAACCCCAAACATCAGTAGTGTTTCTATACACTAGTAATGAACAATTTGAGCAGGAATTCAAGAAAAGAATTCCATTTACAATAGTAATCAAAGTAAATATTTGGGGATAAATTTAACTAAAGATACCAAAGACCTATACACAGAAAACTACAATAAATTGATAAATGAAATCATGGAAGACCTAAGTAAATGGAAGGGAATACCATGTTCATGGGTTGGAAGACTAAATATAGTTAAGATGTCAATTTTACCCAAACTGATTTATAGATTCAATGCAACAGCAATTAAAACAACTCACTTTGCAGAAATAGAAAAACCAATAACCAAATTTATTTGGAAGTGCAAGGTACCCCAAGTAGTTAAAAATATCTTTTTTAATGAAGAGTGAGGTCTAACACTACCTGACTTTAAAGTATATTACAAAGCTACAGTAGTCAAAAACAGCATAGTACTGGCATAAAGACAAATATACTGACCAATACAATCAAATAGAGTGTTCAAAAATAGACCCTCTCATCTATGGACAACTGATCTTTGATAAGGTGGTCAAACCAACCCACCTGGGACAGAGCAGCCTCTTCAATAAACAGTGTTTGGAGAACTGGGTGTCCATATGCAAAAGAATGAAAGAGGATCCATATCTTACACCTTATACAAAAATTACCTCAAAGTGGATCAAAGACCTCAACATTAGAGTTCAGACCATAAAACTTTTAGAAGAAAATATAGGGAAATATCTTATAAATCTTGCAATAGGAGGTGGTTTCCTAGACTTTACACCCAAGGTATGAGCACTGAAAAAAGAAATAGATAAATGGGATCTCCTCAAAATTAAATACTTTGCATCAAAGAACTTTGTCAAGAAAGTAAAAAGACAGCCTATACGATGGTAGACAATATTTGGAAACTACATATCAGATAAGGGTTTATTTAGTATCCAGTATAATTCTGGATACATGAAGAACTGAATTCTTCAATTCAATAACAAAAAGACAAACAACCCAATTAAAACATGGACAAAAGACATGAACTTTTCAGAAGAGAAAATACAAATGGCTAAAAGGCTCAATAAGAGGGGCTCAACTTCACGGGCTATTAGGGAAATGAAAATCAAAACCACAATGAGATATCATGTCACACCCACTGGAATGGCCATTATCAACAAATCAGAACATGACAAGTGCAGGAAAGGATGAAGAGAAAGACATATACTTATCCACTATTGGTGGGAATGTGAAATGGTACAAATGCTCTGGAAGGCAGTTTGGCAGTTCCTTAGAAGCTAAGTATAGAATTACCATATGATGCAGCAATCCCATTACTAGGTAATGGAACTGAATGTTATTCAGAGGAACTGAAGGTAAGTACACAAATAGATATTTGCACACTGATTTTATAGCAGCATTATTTATGATTGCCAAGAGATGTGAACAGCCCAAATGTTCATCAACAGATGAGTGGCTAAACAAGCTCTGTTGTATATATATGACGGAATATTTTGTAGTGTAAGACAAAATAATGTCATGAAGCATTTAACAATGTGGCTGTACCTTTAGGACATTATGCTGAGTGAAATTAGCCAGAAACAAAGGGACAAATACTGTATGTTCTTACCAATGTGAATAAATATTAATGAGTGAACTCTGAGAGTTAAACTTAAGAACACAGGTCATTAAGAGATAGAAGGTCAAGATTGGGCATTTGGTGCTGAAGGAATACAGATTGCGCAAGACGACTTGTACCTATTCACTGTCAGTAGGGAAATGAGAGGTGTAGCCCTTTGGAGGGCAGTAGGGTGGTTCCACAAGAATCTTGGGGTGGGGTTGCCATATGATCTTGCAACCCTGTTGTTAGGTATATACCTAGAGGAACCGACACTGGGGACAAGGACATCAGTACTCTGGTGCTTATGGGGGTAGTGTTCATGATTCACAATGGATAGGGTGTCCTAAGGGTAGAAGGACTGAGGAATGGAAGGGGGAACTATGGTATTTACATACAATGGACTACTGAGTGGCTTCAAGAAGGAGTGGCATTGTAAAGTGTGCAACTAGGTGGATGAACCTTAAGGATAGTCTACTGAATAAAATGTCAGTAACAAAAAGACAAATATTATCATGCCTCACTCATATGGATTAATTACAATATACAAGCTCAGAGAATTGAAGTTTAGACCATGGGTTATTAGGTTGAGGCCTATTGTTAAGGTTTCTAAATTGTAAGCTCTTAGAACAGTCACATGTATTCTGGAGTTGTGACTGGTATTTCTAATACTGAGATACTGAGTTACTTGTATATAACCTGGGCATTCTCTGAAATTCAATATACATTTTCAGTTATGTAAATATCTGAGATTCAGAGTTTGAGCACTGAAACTATGAAAGTCAGCATTACCCCATACAGCAAGTGTTAAAAAAGCTGAAAAAATGATCAGACTTCATCTAGAGAAATGAATGAAGCTGCTCTGCACAGGACTAAGGTAAATCAGAATATTGCATAAAGAATGATAAGGCCCATATTTTCAAACTTCAACCTCTGTGCAAGACCAAAGGGATAGATGTTTATTTGATATAAAATTTGTATTTTGGATGGCACATTATCTAATTTAATTTGTATGGTCAGTTTACTTGAATACCTGTTTACTTGAACACTGCTTGGGTATCCCTACCAAGTAGCAGGGACAACAAATTCAATAGAATGAACCCTCAACCCAGGGGCTCGCACCGATGAAGCTTATTCTTGCAAAGAAGAAGCTAAGCCTATTGACAATTAGGCCTAAGAGTCACCCCCAGAGAGCCTCTTTTGTTGCTCAGATGTGGCCTCTCTCTCTCTAAGCCAATGCAGCAGGTGAACTCACTACCCTCCCCCCTACATGGGACATGACTCCTGGGGTGTAAATCTCCCTGACAACATGGGACCTGACTCCTGGAGATGAGCCAGGACCCAGCATCCTGGGAATGAGAATGACCAAAAGGGGTTAGAGAGAAATGAGACACAATAAAGTCTCAGAGCTGAGAGATTTCAGAGTTGAGAGGTTATTCTGGAGGTTATTCTTATGCATTATACAGATATCACCTTTTAGTTCATTGTGTATTGGGGTGGCTGGAGGGAAGTATCTGAAACTGTTGAGCTGTGTTCCAGTAGCCCTAATTCTTGAAGATGACTGTATAACTATATAGCTTTTACAATGTGACTGTGTGATTGTGAAAAAACTTGTGTCTGATGCTCCTTTTATACGGGGTTTAGAAAGATGAATGGAAAAAAAAGAAAGGATGAAAAATAAATAAATAATAGAGGGAGATAAAGGGTAAAAATTAGAAAGACTGTGGGTCAATGAGAGGGAGGTTTAAGAGATATGGGATGTATGAGTTCTTCATTTCTTTTTCTGGCACGATGCAAATATTCTAATGATCATCGTGAAGAACACACAACTATGTGATCATATAATGAGCCACTGATTGTATAATATGGATGGACTGTACGTGTGTGGATATTTCTCAATAATAATAAAACAAAACAAACAAACAAAAAACCAGCAGAACTCTATTGTCTCACAGTTCTGGAGGCTGGAAGTCTGAATCTGTAGTCGGGCATCTGATCCATGCCTCTCTCCTGCTTTTGGCGGTAGCCTGCTGACAATCTATGGTGTTCCCTGCCTCTAGTGACATATGGGGTTGAAAACTCTACCTGTTTTTCTGTGTCCAATTCTGCCCTTCATATAAGGACACCAGTCATATTGAATTAGGGCCCATGCTAATCCAGTTTGGCCTCATCTTAACTAAGAACATGTTTAAAAACTGTTTCCAAATAAGGGCACATCTCATAGGACACAATCCATAACACACATGATCAGGGGAAGATTAATGACAGAACCAAAACCAGAACTAGAACTTCAGTGTTCTGGCCCCTAAATAACACTATTTCCTATTTAAAGTTAAGAGGATGAAGATGAACACAGCGGAAAGATTCTTCTTGCTGGTAGCCTTTATTTAAGAGCAAATCTACTAAGTAGTTATATGACCACTCTTAATAGAACGAAGATACCTCCAAAGAATACTCCTTAGAAAATCCTTGTTTCCATAACTCAATTCCACTCAACACATTTTTTGAGTACCACTGCTGAAAACAAGCAGACCAATGGGACTAGGACATCTTCAAAGCTATTAAATATCTAAGAACTAACTTTTAAAGAAAATGAGATAAAAAGAATCTGTAGAGAATACTCTCAATTTTGGAACAATGCTTGCTCTTAAAACAAGTCCTTTTGGAATAGAAAGGAAACTAAGTTTAAAACATATTTATCCTGGGAACATAGTTTTGTTTATTTTTCAGTATATCCCTGACTATCTTCAGACTCTTTCCTTGTGCAGTTCCCTTCCCCTTCAGTGTAAGCAAAGGAGATGGTAAATATGTGATTACATGTACATGATTGAGTCTATAAGAATGTAACACTGGTTTTGCTAGGAAAATTCCTCCCTTTCTGGCTATGAAGAAGCAAGCTGCCGTTTTATGAGCTGCCCTACGGAGGAGATTCTCATTGCAGGGAACTCAGGGCAGTCTTCAGCCAACAGTCAGCAAGAAACTGAGGCCCTTAATCTCACAGCTTGTAGAGAATTGAATGCTGCCAACTACAGGAGCTTAGAAGCAGATCCTTCCCTGCTTGGGCCTTGAAATAAGACTACAGCCCCAGCCAATACCTTGAGGGCAGCTTTCCAATGAGACTCTGAAGCAGAGAACAAAGCAAGACCAGGCCCAGATTTCTGACCTCCTGGAAACTGTTAGATAATAAATGTGTTACTTTAAACTGCTAAATCTATGGTAATTCCTTGCACAGTAATAGGTAACTAATGCAATATAGCCTAAGAATGGTATTCTTCAGAAATGTAACATTTGAAGTACATTTCTAAACGCAGATAGGATCATGTTATTTACTGGCTTAAGAATCTTTTCAGTAGTATCTCACTGCCTATAGAATAAAGTCCAAACACCTTAACAGGGTATAAAACCCTCTTTAATCTGACCTCTAATCCTGTCTAGTCACATCACTTAACATGCCCCAAACTAATTATATATTCCAAACAATTTACCTCCACCTCTCCCAACCTGTGTGCTGCATCCTGTGCCTAAACATCTTACTCTGCCCCATATCCTCTCTTACTTGCTGTATGGAAATCAGGTTGGCTGCAGCAACCTCCCGAGCAAAGCATTATATGTGTCCGGTTCCCAGGCTATCACAGAACTCTGTGCATACTTCTGTGCAGCAAGTATCACCCTGCGTTTTAATCACTTGTTTGCTGACTCTCCTTCTGACTCACAGTCTACAAGTTCCTTGAGAAACTTGTGTTTTGTCTATATATCTACAGGATCTAGCACAGAACTAGTTCTCAATAAACTTTTATTAAATGCCAATAAAATTATATTCACTAGTTATACATTTTCAAGGAAAGATGTTACAAATTACAAAATAAGTTTTCTGCAGTACAAAGTGTCAAACTGTATATAAATCATTAAGGAAACAATGAATCTCTGAGGGTCTCCAAATGTGGATATTTAATATCTGTCCAGCTCACTTCTTAACATCCCATTAAATTTGCTACACAATGCAAAAACAAAATCAATACTTTCTGTTTCTCTACCATATATTTTCAGACTTAATGTTTTATTCTATCTTGAAGGTCAATAAACTGACTTTATATCAACCAAAATCAGAAAATATCACAACAAAATTTAAAATAATTCACTCTGAAATAAAAACTTGAGTATTCAAATCTTAGTTTGTCCAAGCTTTGATTTGAAAGGCTCTAAAGATAAGTTTGAATAAAAAGGAAAATAAATTAGTATTTTTTCATTTTCTATGTGTTAATAAAATATTTATCCATAATCATTAAATTTTAGTTAGAGGAGAAAGAAATGTTACCTTGGTTGTCAAAAGCACCAAAGAGTAAAAAAGATAAGACAAAATCTTTAAAAATGCTCATGATTTATTCAAAATACCAGTTTAAACTCCTAAAGCCAAATTTAATATTAAATTAGATTTTATATGGTATCTCATTAGCAAACAAAATTATCTTTCCTATCAAACCCAAATGACAAATTTCTTTTAAAAAACTGATTCTCACACTTTTTTTTTGTTTTGTTATATATAAGAAATGGGGGGTAATGACCAAAACATAAAACCTAAATGATCAAACCATAAAATCATTTCTGCCAAAACTAAATTTTATGTAGAAAATATCTTGGATATATACAAATTATAGTACTAGTACAATAAGTTTACTTTTCATAAAAATCAGCATAGATTATGCTTTGGTTTAGTATTCTATTTCATTCAAAAAGCAAATGTTTTATCTCCTAGGAAGGCATTAAAATGAAAAGCATGATTTTATATCATCTTCATCAACTAATATTCACTAAAACATTAGTATTTCTTACACAAGGTAAAAATACAAAGAGCTTATAGTAGATTAGCAGAAGCAGACTGAATACAGCAGTTATAAATATTTTAAGCACAGTTCTCTAGTACAGCACACTATATTTCACCCTAGAGAAAGAATGTTGGCAAAGATTTCTACCACATGGAAATTGCTTTTAAAGCTGCTGGGCCCTGAAATTTTATTCAGCAGTTTGAAATCAATCCACAGCCTTCCTCATTCACCCTCCCACTTGGGGCTAATGCACAAGCATGAACATCTATTGAGGAAAACCACAAAAAACTTCAAAACAGCTGAAACGGTAGGCTCTTTTTCACATATTATTTTTAATATTGTTTGTTAAAATGTCACTCATCTAACAATCTTATTAAATGTAAAGGCCATCTCTTTAAAATTTTTTAAGTTTCTGTTATTTTGAACAATAATTTTTTAAATAAAGTACTTTTGTATATCGTTGCATAACTTTAATATCCATGCAGGCAAGAACAGGGGGCTGTAAAAGTCAAAAAACCATTTTATTCTTAAATTTTGACGACTGGATCTTTGACAACTGGCATCTATAATGCAGCTTCAGTAACTCGGGAGTAATTCTGTTTGAAGTTATTTTTAAAAGTCTGATATGTGCATCCACCCGATAAAATCCACTGGTGAGCCTAAAAGAACTCTTTCCATTACATTCCTCAAAGTTCCTTGACTAAAATTTTATATTTCCTCTAGGGTACAATACTGTTTTTGCATTTCTCATGATTTAAAATAAAGAAGGAACACTATTAAAAATAATATACTGATATCTATTAAAGTTATAAAACTGAGAAAATGAAAGACATGACTTTTCTTATATTCTATATAACCTAAAATTAAGTAAGTGTTAATGACTACTTTTCACAATGTTAAATTTCACATTTAAGGTTTAAAACTTTCCTTGGAACTTGTTTCTGTTTATATCAACAAAAATAAAGAATTCTTATAAAGTAAAAAACTTGAAATATGATATTTTTAACTCATCTGAAACAGGACCTTGAGTCTTCATTTAACTATTTATACCACAGGTATCCTGAAAAGATTCCAACTGCATATGAGTATCTCTGTTCAGAAAGTCTAATTATTATGAAACTGAAATTATCAAGATTAATTGAAATGTTTAGATAGAGAAGAAATGAAACAACTTCTGAAACATTTTTCAGAATGCTCGCTGAAACATAATTGTTACTATCTAATTAAAGATCATGAAGGGTTAAATACTTGTTCTTTGGTCTCTGATGCCTAAATCCTGCCAAAAAGTATTCGAAGCTTTAAATATTGTTTTCCATGGTCTGTACTTTTATTTCCAGGGAAAAGAGAGTATCGTCCCACAGTTTACAGGTTACTAGTTTATTTTAACTTCCAGACACCTTGATTTTTGCTAAAATGAAGACTCTGTACTCTACACTTCTTCTGTTACTGTTTGTACCTCTGATAATGCCAGCACCACCAACTCAGCAGGACTTGCGCATTATGTATGATTATGGAACAGATAATCTTGAAGAAACCATATTTGGCCAAGATTATAAAGATAAATACCTGGATGGAAAAAATATTAAGGTACATTTTTTCTACTGTAATTTCAACTTCTAAAACAGCAGCCCATTTAAATGCATGCTTTTGTCTTTTCTGACTGTCTGATGAGGTAAGGGGAAAAGCATTTTAAATGATTCAATAGTAATTCACAATAATTGTCCTTAAGATTATAATTGAAAAGTATTCATCCCTCCCAAATTAATAAACGGTATCTATGGTAACCAAACAGTATCTATAGTAATCAAACAATAAAATTTTAGGAAACTAGACTGTAAGATGATCCCTGACTAACTGAAATTTATATGTTAAGTAATGTTACACAATACCCATGTTATGTTGGCTCAAAAATAAACTAGGAGAAATATGCAATAGCAGAAATAAAGAGGGATCATCAGCTTGAAGTTCTGGGGGAATACATAGAACAGTAGTGAACAAAGAAATACATAGAACAGTACTGGTTATTTTGGTATCTAGAGCATTTCACAATCATATATATATATATGAACTACACACAGTCAAAGAAATTAAAAATATGGGATTTTCTTTTCTAATCAGTTTCAACAGTTTAGAACCTCTATCAGTCTTTACTAAGTAACTGTCACTGAGTTAATTAATACTCTGCAAGGATGACTTTTATCATTTATATCACTCCTTTATGGGCTAAGTAATTGTGGTTTTCTTGGCACACAGAAATTTATGCTGGATAAGGCAAAAGTTAATAGAGGATATAAGTATGTTACCCATTCTGCCTGTCACCAGAAAAAAAAAGGGGGGTAAATGAGAAATGGAGCCAAAACATACAACAATGTTGGCAGCTTCAAAAATTTTTCTCTACTATAAATAAGATGGTAAAGATTTTAAGATCAATCTGTTAAAATAGTTTTTTTTTTGTTTAAGCACACAGTGAGTAAATATTAACACCACAGTTTCTTTTGCGAAGCTAGTTGATATACTAGTATTTTGCTCATCTTTAAGACAAAAAAGATAGATATCACCAGTCATAGCTTCAAATTAAAAAAAAAAAAGGAGGTCCATCATAACATAGCTATTGGCTCAAAATGGATGATTTGAATCTGGCAAACAATTATAAAAACACTTTCATAATTTTATGGTCTCTAAAGAGTAATAAGGTTAGGATGATTTTGTCTCTGCTTTTCTTTACAGGGCTCTAGAAATTTAATATAAATGTAGAGACTAAGATATGTTTAAGGTGGAGTAGAATTCATGATTATTGATATACAAATGTTCAACTAGGATACGATGGGAAAACAAAGGCTAAGGGCCGAGTTAGCAGTCAAGATTGAGACTAATGGTTGAAAAAGTGTTAAAAGGATAGAAAGAGCAGGACTCTATATACATACTTCACTTTTATGTTAGAAAATATACTCTCCCATAATAGAAAAGAGAGGAAGTAAATGATAAAGACTCCAATTCCTTCAGAGCTAACAGCCTAAACCAGTGGTCTGAAGCAGAGTGGGCAGGTTCTCAGTTTCAGACAGGAACCATAAAAAAATAATTAAACCATCTATTCTACATAAAGATGATTTCAAGACAGTAACTTCATGTCAGGTATTCACCTCAGAAAAACTTTCATTCTGTTTCAGAGAATTTTCTCCTAGCTCCCATTTTGTATTTCAATATGTTAAACATTTACTAAGCACTGAGTTTGGCTACTGCAGATATAATAATAATAATAAAAGACCAGGCTCTTTTACTGAAGGAACTCACAGTCTGGAGTGATAGCAAGTTGAACAAATATTATAATTTAATGAATAATGAAATAGTTATATATTAAATTCTACTGGAGCAAAAAAAAGTCAATAACTGTGCCTATGAGAAGATAAAAGCTGACTCTAAGTACTGCGTTTTGATGTCAAAGTCAGATTTTATCACATTGGGTAATAAAACTTATTTTTCCTATAGGAAAAGAAAACCATGATAATACCAGATAAGAAAAGTCTTCAATTACAAAAAGATGAAAGTGTAACACCCTCAATCCCCAAGAAAGAAAATGATGGTAAGTACGAATAGTTTACCATCTAATTTTTTCAAAAAAGAACTTCTGAAAATCGCTTAAAATGAACCTATTTGGTCCAATTCACAAAGAACTCTTAAAATTTGAGGGGAAAAAGACAAAATATATTGGAAAATAGGCAAAAGACACGAACAATTCACAAAATGATACAAAATGACCCTTAATGTATGAGATGTTCAAGCTCACATATAAAGTAATGCAAACTAAAATTATACTGTGATACCTTTTTTTTTAACCTAATTGACAAAAAATGAAAAGTATGACACTATATTCCATTGACAAGGCTGTGGGGTAGCACATGCTCATATATATTGCTGGTGGGAATATAAATTGTTATAATACTTTTGGAGAGGAATTTTGCAATATATAACAAAACCAAATATGCATTTACATTTTGACCTAGCAATCCCACTTTTGTGAATTTACCCTGAAGATACACCTGCAACAATAAGAAAAAACATTTGCAAAATATATGAAGCATTGTTTGCTACTGCAAAACACTCTAAGTCATCTAAGTGCCAATACACTGAAGAGTAATCATACTACATCCACACAAGGGAGTACTTATGCAATTGTAAAAATGAATAACCTATCAACCAAAATGAGGCAATTTCCAGAACACATAATATGAAAAAAGCAAAGTGCAATAGAGACTGGAAAGGTTTCTATATCAATTCATGGTTTGTAACATATAAAAGATACCACTCTGTGTATGTACATGTATATGTGCATATGATATGTGTGCACATATTCGAGTATATGGTATATGTGTGTACATATGTATGTATGTGTGTATATGAATATGTGCACATGTGTATGTATTTTTTGCAGGTATATGTATTTTACTTGGAAAAAAGACATACCTGTATGTCATAGCTCTCTCTCCTGAAGAGCGTAGAAGCAATATAACCCCAGTGGCAATAAGTTTACCTAGTGTCCAGATCTTGGCTTCTAAATACCATTCTCCACTAAAAGGAGCCAATGTTCCTTGGTGAAGTAGTTGATTTCAGAGCTGAGACAGGAAAAAAGCAAAATTGGTCTGGAATTTCTTGAAATGCAAGAAACTAAGGATGTTCTCAAAGAATAATAGGGACATTTAAATGTTTTTAAATCCTGAAATATATTAAATATAAATCTGTACAAGACCTATACACTGAAATCTGAAACAGTGCTGAGAGAAATTAAAGAAGACCTAAATAAATGGATATATTGTGTTAAAGGATCAGAAGACTTGATATTGTTAAAACGTCCATTCTTCCCAAATTTATCAATAGATTTATTTACAAAATCCAAATAAAAATTTTAGCAGACATTTTTGAAATTAAGAAGTTGATTCTAAAATTTATATGTAAATGCAAAGGATCTAGAATAACCAAAACTAAAAAAGAAAAAAAAAGTTAGAGGACTTATACAACCTAATTTCAAGATTTATTATAGAGCTAAAGAAATCAATATAGCATGAATATTGACATAAAAAGAAACAAATAGGTCAATGGAACAGAAGAGAGCTCAGAAATAGACTTACACAATGCGGGCAACTGTTCTTCTACAATGGTGTCCAAACAGTAATGGGGAAATGGTGCTGAAAGAATCAGATAGCCACGGGGTGCGGGTGGGGTGGGGAGCATGAACCTTGATCCTTACCTGCCCTATATATCAAAAGTAACTTGCAATGGATCCTACAGTTAAATGTAAAGAGCTTCAACTATACAACGTTGAGAAGAAAACAAATGCTAAAATCTTAGTGATTGGCAAAGATCTCTCAAATATAACACAAAAAAGTATGAACTATAAAAGGATCAATAAATCGTTCTTCATTAAAATAAAAAATATTTGCTCTTCAAAAGGCAATGTTAAGAAAATTAAGACAAACCTCAGACTGGGAAAAAACATTTGCAAAACATAAATCTAACAAGCAACTTGTATCTTGAATATATATTCTTAATAATACATGCAACCTGAATAAAAATAGACAAAAGCTATGAACAGACAAATCACTAAAGAAAATATATGGATGGCAAATAAGAACATAAAAAGATACTGATCATCATTAGTTACTAGTGAAACACAAATTAATACTCTAGATATCACAACAAATGCACTTAAATGGCTAAAATTTCAAAGAATGATCAGACCTGATGTCAGAGAGGAGGTGTTCCAACTGGAACTCTCTAACACTGCTTGTGGGAATATAAAATGACACACTTTGGAAATCAGTTTGGAGTTTTCTTCAGAAGTTAAAAGATAAACTTATAATAAGACCCAGCCATTCTACCCCTAGGTGTTTATCTAAAAGAAATGAAAGCATAAGTATACACAAAAACTTGCATACAATGTTCAAAGCAGTTTCTCAAGCCCCAACCTGAAAACAATCTAAATGCCCATCAAGAGATAACTGAATAAACAAATTGTGTATATTCATATAATGGAATACTACTTAATAATAAAAAGGAATGATCTGATATATGCAACAATGAAGGAATCTCAAAATAGTTATTAAGTGAAAGAAGCCACAAGAAAGAGTACATACTGCAATGATTCTATTGATATGAAATTCTTGAAAATGCACAATAATATGTAATGACAAAAAAGTAGATTAGTGGTTGCAAGGAGGTAAGTAGGAAGGTAGGATTCCCATGGCACATGAGAAAACTTTCTGGGGTGACAGATCTGTTAATTGTCTGGATTGTGGTACTGGGTATATACATACATCAAAACTTATGAATTATACAATTTTACATGTATAATTTATCGGGTACAAAGCTGTGGGTGGGTGGGGGGAGGGTAAGAATTTAGCTTCAAAGGGCTCTCACTGGTCAAATCTGGGACAATTTGATTATCAAAATAAATGTGATGGTAATGGATTATTACCAGTAGAATAAAGTAAGAATCCATAAGTTCAAGCTGATATAAATAAATGAGAAGGGGATGTTCCACCTTACAGCAAAATGCCAATTAATAAATGTAAAACAAACAATGGCATTGGAAAATCACTATCTGGCAACTATCCTAGTGATAATTCAGTTAAGACTTAGCAATGGCTAAAATTAATGGGTAAAAGTTTGATAACAAACCAGACATTCACAACCCCAAAGTACTTTTTCACAAGGCACCCAATGATTACAATGTAAAAAACAGTAAGTGTACAGAGTGAGCAACACAGTAGCTACCCCCTAACCAAAGGACTGAAGATGGCAACACCATCAGGAATGGGATAACAGACACCACATGACTCCTGACATGTGGCACTGAGAATACAGCATCAGTTCCAAGGTCTTCCTGCCACAAAAGAGGGACCTTTAGGCAAACCCTAATTGAAAACCATTTGCTAAATAAATGCTGTACTATTTAAAGAAGTAAAGGGCATGGAAAACAAAGACCGAGGAACTGTTCCAGGTTAAAGGAGATGAAAGAAGCATGACTACTAAATGCAATGAATGACTTGGAATGCAATGGGATCTGTCAGTGCCTATAATGACTCAAATTTTCAATTTAATGGCTTGCTTATGTAGCTAGTAGTTTCCAAACACGGTAACTACTGTCGTCAATCAGAAATACGTTCCTGATACACCAAAGCTTATGTTTAATTACTGCTTTATAAGTTTTTGTTTTTGTTTTCTTGCTATTTAAAGGAGGAAATATAACTGTCAATTCAACAATTAAGTGATTACTACTAAAACAGATAATAAAAAAGATTGTAGATTACAGAATGCAAAATAAAATACTGGAGAATTATCAGGTACACATAGGTCATTAGTTACCATTACTGAATAACTTTCCTGCTATCACCTATGATTCTGTAAAAAATATCTCTTGAAATCAGTAATAGCATTCATATTAGCAATAATTTTACTACTAGAAGCCACTAACTTTCAAACTTCTGTTTATACTTTTATGATTATATTTTCCAATTTAGAAATGCCCACATGCCTGCTGTGTGTTTGTTTAAGTCGCTCCGTATACTGTGAAGAGATTGACATAGATGCTGTACCACCTTTGCCAAAGGAATCAGACTACCTCTATGCGCGATTCAACAAAATTAAAAAATTGACTGCCAAAGATTTTGCAGACATACGTAAGTTAACTTTAAATAAGATATCGGTATTTGACTCAAATACTAATTTGGCAAAAACTGGGTTTCAGGTACTTCTGATCTATCACATCTGGGGAAGTCCCTATTGTAGTATTTAAGTATCCATGAGTCTTCACAAAAATCAGTTGGTTTGTTGGTGAATTGCCTTTCCATTCAAATGCTCCTCCCCTAGACATCTTTCTTAACTGGTGAATTCAGTGTCTATGTTGACAATCCATCTAACACTACAGGCAACTACATAGTCTTAAAGCGTTACTTCCAGATCCTTCTGCCTCAGTCAGTTAGGAGCACCAACATATTTGGGATGCTTCTCCAATCACACTATTTTATTTTCTGCCATCACCATAAAAGCACAGAAATGACTTTCCCTTAGTTTAGCCCATGGTTCTTAACCCTGGGGGCATATTAAAAATATTTAGGGAAGTATTTTTAAAATTCTAATATTTAGCCCAACTCTCCAGATATTCTAATTTGGTCTGAGGTAAAGCTCAGGCATTGGCATTAAAAACTACTGCTATTAAACCTAGAACTTCTCTAACTAAAAAAAATAAATAAATAAACAACAACAATACAAGCTCCTCAGATGATGCTAATGCGGAATTAGTATTGAAAACAAGCATTTACCAGCTTACAACTGTCCCAGCTCATTAACAACCTTGCACTTGTGATTGGCTTCCAATCACACCTTAACCAAGATTTTGCCACTGGTGTGTTGTCATAAGCACTCTAGAACTGCACATTTCTGCATTACCAAATTTCAGTTCCTCCCTAATTTTTTTGTCCATATTTTAGATTTCTATGTTACCAAGTGTTTTGTTGTTGTTGTTGTTTGTTTTTTTGATACATGGTCTGGGAATCAAATCCGGGTCTTTCGCATGGAAGGTGAGCATTCTACCACTGAACAACCTGTGCACTCCTGCCAATTGTTTTTGAAAAAAATTACACTGAAAAATGGGTGCTGGACACACTACTCATAAGATTAACTATAACCAGACTCACGCTGCTACTAGTAGCTCCCAATTATTAACTGAAGTATTTTCTATTCATAACAGACAAAAGTCATATCACACAGAATTGCTCTAGTTCCCGTTCTGCATCACTTTGACAAATCAGGGGACACTTTTAAGCAATATGGTAGAGAGATTAAAATAAAAACCATAATCACAATGCAATATGGCAGTGAAAAACTCTAAAAATATTTACATGATTCCATTCAATAAAAAATAATGCTTACTTTCCATGATTTGCAATGAGAATTTCTTTCAAATTCTGAGCAATTCAAACAGAAGAATGAAGGACTCTTTTAAGTTTAAGATCACTTCCAAATCTGAGATTCTAGGATTCCAGTTAGAAAGGTCAAGAAAGGTCATCAGTATTTAATCATAGCAGATGCTTGGTATTGATTCAACAAAAACTAACAGCTACTAATTGGAGACTCTCTACTAAGCACTAAATAAAAGACATTTGAACGAAATATTAAATAAATGTTTTTCTTCACTGTACACAGTGAGATTTTTAAACAATTTTATTGTGAAATATATACAAAAAAGCAATAAATTTCAAAGTACATTGTAACAAGTGGCTATAGAACAGATTTCAGAATGGGTATGGGTTATGGCTCTACAATTTTAGGTTTTTCCCTTAGCTGCTCCAAAACATTGGAGACTAAAACAAATATCAATATAATGATTTAGCAGTCATACTCATAACTCTTCCTTCTTTGATCCTTCTCTCAATCTTTAAGGGTATATGGGTTATGCCCATTCTAACTTTTTCAAGTTGGACAGTGATGCTGATAATATGGGACAGGAAGAATGGCACTAGATGATGTTCTTGGAGAGGCTGGCTCCTCTGGGTTTCAGGACTTATCTGGCCTAGGAAACACGTGGAGGTTGGGGATTTCTGGAAAGTAATCTTAATGCATGGAACTTTTGTAGTATCTCAAATAGAGCCCTGAGGTTAACGGGAATGGTTTGGGTTGGGGTTTGGCAAGCCATGATAATTAGCAAAATCAAGCTGAAGCTCACATTAGAGTAGCCTCCAGAGTAGCCACTTGACTGTATTTGAACTCTGTTAGTAATTGATGCCTCATTTTGTTTCACCTCCTTTTGTGCCTCTTGGTGAGGAAGGCGTTGTCAATCCCATGGTGCCAGGGAGAATTTCTCCCCTGGATGTTATGTCCCACATTGCCAGGGAGACTTTCACCCCTATATAGGGGGGAGGGTAATGGTTTTCCTTGCAGAGTTGGGCTTAGAGTGGGAGGGCCACATCTGAGCAACAAAAGAGGTTTTCTGGAAATAATTCTTAGGCATAACTATAGGTAGGCTTAGCTTATTCGCTCCAGAAATATTTTTCGTAAGAGCAAGTCTCAAGATCAATGGCTTGGCCTATTGACTTGGGAGTTCCTAATGTTTGAGACAGTATCAGAAACCTCTGGTTCCCTGGTTGTAAAGTTAAATAACTCCATATTTTTTCTTTAGTCATTCAAGGGACTTTGTCAATACTTTCTAATATTCTGCCCAACATACTCTGGGATATAAATGGGTACTACATTAAGCTATACGGAACTACAAGCCCTCATTCCTATTCTGGGCTCTATGTGTTTGGGTTGTTTAAATGACCTATCCATACAGGTTGCATTAGATTATATGCTACAGAAAATTTAGGTTTTGGACAAAATAAACTCTTTTCCTTTGGTCTCATTCCGTAGGTAAAGTTCTAAAATTCAGACAATGTCATCCTTACCCCTATTTTCTGATTTACCTTAGTCCTGACCAGATCAGCTTCATTCTTATGTCTAATTGAAGCCTGATCTCTCTTCCGGTTTCTTTAACCATTGTTATTTGTAGCACTGCGACTTTCGGAACTGTAGAACTTCAATTCTGAGTCTTAGGTGTCACAAGGGTAGCCAAAGTTCCAGGGAGATATCAGGTTATACATATATATAGCACAGCATTTCAAAATCTAGACATAATGTTTACAGCTCTGGACTAAATGTGACTGCTACAAGAGCCTACAATCTAGGTCCAAATTTTCTTATAAGTAACTAATGAGAATTTAACTTTAAATTTTTGTATATTTTTTCCTCAAGCTAACTTAAGAAGACTTGATTTTACGGGAAATTTGATTGAAGATATAGAAGACGGTACTTTTTCAAAACTTTCTTTGTTAGAAGAACTTACACTTGCTGAAAATCAACTATTGAAACTTCCAGTTCTTCCTCCCAAGCTTACTTTATTTAATGCAAAATACAACAAAATCAAGAGTAGAGGAATCAAAGCAAATACATTCAAAGTAAGTATTTTATAGTATGGCTGAATGCAAAATCAGTTTTATATAGCCAATAAATAACATGATAAAAGAAAGAGAACCTTTGGTCAAAAATTCTGTTTTCATTATATTTTCAAAACAAAACCACATTATTTTAATAATTGAAGACATTGTTCATATAATAAATAATCAAACTATTAGGCTCGTTTAATTATGCCTGTATCTCACTTGAAATACATAGCCTTTATCTTGTTTCTTAGGACTATTATCTGCATCCCAATTTTTCATTTGTTCACAGTAAGTATTTATTTAGAGGTATGTTTGGCACCCTCATGGTCTTACAGGCTAGCAAAACTCAAAGTGGGAGTTTTCCTGAAGCTCTTTTTCCTTACAATATTAACAATTCACAAATGCTAGACAAAAATAAAGTTCTAAAAGTAAACATTAAATTTGACTTTTAACATTCAAAGATACCAGACTGTAAAATTCTGTTGGCAGACTTCTCTTTTAAATCTTATGATGGCATCAATGCAAAATTCTCCATGTAGTAGGAATTTAATACATTTACTAATTTAACAATTCAAGAAAATACTATGTAGCTCTACTATAAACATTCCCTGTCCTGGAAGTTAGCCCAAAATAAAAAGATTAGATGTGGTCATGCTCCCACTGGCCAAAGACATGACTTCATCCAAAATACAAGGTTAATAGCTGTTAATGCCTTATAGAAGCGTCTAAAACTATCAAATGAATAATCATATTATGATAAAGTTTAATCCTCCATAAATGTACAATCTTTCAGAAAACATAAAAATATATATTTTTAAAACCTTTATGGCATCCTTTTTTCAACTTTAAGGAACATTTTAAAGATACATCAGTGTTCCTCTGATGTTTCTGAGTTAAGGGACTCAGAAATTAAGTGAAAGGACTTTTTAAAAGGGGATTCCTTGGAAAGTAAAAACAAACCAACCTGTAATTTGAAGATATGTAATTGGAATTGGTAAGTCTTTGAAAAACGAGCATGTTACAGATCTACATACAAGAGCTGTATGACATTTCACCAAAAGGAATATTTGAGTATTCTAAGTTTTACACATGTATTACAGAAAGGATTAATGCCAAACTAGCATAGTAATGATAAACATAGCTATCCTGTAACTTTGCCTAATACTTTAGGCTGCAAAGTTCCCTAATAGAATGTGGTTACTCTAACCCATGCAGATGAGACCCAAATGGAGAACACAGGCGCTATAGTGCCTGTATGGCATAACGGCACAGAAAGAATTAGTGAAATCTGACACAAATATCAAAGGTAAAGTTAATGTCAGAGGAAATTACATCTTGAAACCATATGATAAAATTATACACAATAATGAGTTACTGCTCCTGAAGAGTAATCCAACATATAGACTCTGAGGAAAAACCAGTTGAGGGTTTAATAAATTGCTTTAGTAAACATCTTACATACACACTTTTTTTTTGGTGGGGGGAGGTACATAGGCCAGGAATTGAACCCGGGTCTCCCACAGGACAGGTGAGCATTCTACCACTTAACCACCCAAATACATACATACTTATTAGGAATACCCACTGGTGGAGCTGAAGTGGGAAGTTCTGGAGGTTTGAGAAGGGACTATGGCAGCATCTGGGGATCACCTAAGGTGTGACTTCATTAGCTGCTCCAAAGACAATTTCAATGGCTCCAATAGCTGGCATCAAGACAGAGGCCTGGTATAAACTGTGTCTTCAGAGAACAGATGAATGGATAGAACTGTGAGGTATGCAGCATAACCCTGTTAGCTTTCATAAAGAACCAAAATATATTACTTGTGAAGTTAAAAAAAAACAAAAAAACAAACAAAAAACTACCATACCAACAATTAATAGCAGTAATATGTAATATGTATCATATGTGCATGCATACACAGATATATAAACACAAATAAACAGCTTGAACCCTGTGAAGAAATGCTCTCATCTCAAAAACAATCAAGTAAAAGTACCTTTTCCTTGCAGAAACTGAATAACCTGTCATTCCTCTACTTGGACCACAATGCCCTGGAATTTGTGCCTCTTAATTTACCAGAAAGTCTACGCATAATTCACCTTCAGGTATGACTACTCCTTTCATAATACTGACTTTAATTTAAATTACTTATGGGTAGTTTTAAGATTCATTAGGAAACTTGTTGATTTACATATAAATTTTGGTTAGATGGCATGGTGGTGTGATAGCTAAATGCATATCAGAAGTATTGATATTTAGCCAAAGGAGATCTGCCCCGAAGCCCAGGTTCTATCAGGGTATCACATATGGTCCAGCAACAGTCTACTGAGAGGTCTCTTGCTCTCCCCATGTGTATTTAGCATTTCCTAGTTAATCTGACACATGAATTTGAAATTTAGGAGCAATGAGATCTCCGGTTTATGTTTCTTTCTCCAAATAGAAAACATTTGCTTTGGGAGACCCTTAAGCTGACTGCATTGTACACATCAACTTAAGGCAATAAAAAAGTGGAGCGGTAATGAAAATAACCTAAAATTGGTATCTCATTTACTTCTTTAAAGGATATTTAAGTACGCAGTACCTATTTTGAGTTGATACTCCAGAATAGGACACTGTCTCCAGCTAGGATAAGTTTACTTATACTCAGAACTTTGTGTTACGCTGATATTATGTTGGGTAATAATAGCAAACAGTCTGGATCCTCAAGTCACATGGTAGACTTTTAAAACAGCAGACTCAGATTGGCACATTACCATGAGGATATATATAGTAGGTACAAAATTTAAAAATCACATTATAGATAAAATATTCTGTAGGATCCCACAATATAGCATACAAGAAGTTTATTTCATATTTCTGAATAATTTTTTTTCTTTTATTTTCCAGTTTAACAACATAACCTCAATAACAGATGATACATTTTGCAAGGCTAATGACACACGTTATATCCGGGACCGTATTGAAGAGATACGTCTGGAGGGCAACCCAATCATTCTGGGAAAGCATCCAAATAGTTTTATCTGTTTAAAAAGATTACCTGTGGGATCATACTTTTAGCCACCATTAATGCAGCATATAAGCTAACATACACAATATATACCTATGAATCAGTCTCAACAATGCTTGAAGGAACGTAAATATTTGCTTAATATTAACTTTGTATCCCGCTATGAAGCAATTTTGTTTTAAGCAATGATGATCAAATATCTTATATATAACAACCAAAAATAGGTTTGAATCTGCAAAGTTTAAAACAAAGGAATGTGAAACTATTTAAACAGCACAACAAAGTTCTTGTAGTTTATAATAGAGTGTTTGCTATTCAAAAGCTACATTTTTATGTCAATACTCAAATGTGAGGTGCATTATTTCCATTATTAGTGAAGTGTGAGGATAATTCCAAAAAACTTTTGGTTGTCTTTCTTTCCTGGGCTTTATTGTATCCCTAAAGCATTTAAGGCAGATATTCCAAAAATTGAAAAGCCAGATATTTCCAGTGATCTCACATTTTTGTTTTTCACTCATACATTATTCATTACGAAATAGAAACTTTGCTTTCTTCCTTTCAAGGCAGTTATATTTTTAATTCGTCTGATAAAAGACTATAGTCTCATACCTAAGCAAAACTTTCCAAATATGGAATAATTTTACTCTGTTAAACAAAGTTACTATGCTTTGTAGTCATATAATTAAAAGTCCTTAGTAAAATAATACATATTTTTTCATCTCAATATTTTTACAAAATGGCCACAGAAGATTTTAAGAAATCAATTTTACCAAAACCAGTTGGCTTATAAGAAACTGAAAAGCCATCCTATTTCTCAGAGACTATCCATAAGGTTTTCCATTATAAGGGCTTTCAAATATACACAGTGCAAAATATTTTCTTTTTATACTACAGGAATGAGACTCTCCCTCAGATTTATCTGAACTTCAGAAATGAAAACAAAGTGCATCTGGTAGTGTTATCATACATTTAACACTCCCACCCCTCCCCATACACATCAATATTGATCTAAATAAACAGTCTATTTAACATAAAGCCTCTGATCAACATTTTCTAAAGACCTATGATGAACTAATATGTCTAACAGGGAGAATTCACCTTCATTGTGTCATTGATGACACAATGCTGCCAAGATTAAAGTTTCTAAAATAACTTTCCTCTTGCCCATATCCCACTCAAAACATAGTCTTCACAATACTTCAGAGTTAAAAATAAGATTCTCAGTACTTTAGAAACATGAATCTTAACTCAGTGTATATAAAATTACCTCCACTACTACAAATATAAATTATAGATTAGAATCAAGTTGGACTCTGTAAACTATTCCTAGAAGATATACTTATTTCTGTTTTTTTTGTGTCTGCTTCTTTTTGTTTCCCTACCAACAGTGACTTCCTATCTGTTTTTAAGCCACCTCCCAACAACCAACCCCTACTTTGCCAAGTTCAAGTTAAAACTTTTTCATTAGACCATCTGAAATAGACCATGGTTACAATAATTACCCACAATAATTATTGCTGTTCACTTACTTTATTATGGTAACTGACAGTAAGTTGTTCACCTATTTTATTATGGTAACTGATAATAATAGCTGTTGTATTGCTTTCTCATTATTTGTATGCATGCCTTACTTCTATGTGAATGAAAGCTCACTGAGAACACTGAACATGTCTAATACTCTTCCTACATTTCAAAGTGTCTAGCATAATGGTGAGCACATTTGAAATGAATATACAATAAATATTCTGAAATAAAATGTATCTAAATAGAAGGGTTCTGTTTTATTTAGAAAAAATGAATTTTTAAACTATCATAACCTTGAATAATTCAACAGAAATAAACAGTATTTTACCTTGAAAGGAGAAGTGACTGATGGGACTACGATTAGGGATCGTTGGCAAAGGAGACGTTATAATATTTCTAGTTTTCAAAATAATAATTCATTCCTATATTCTTTATATAATTACAATTAAATGAGGAAAAAATCATAAAACATTTCTCAAATTTTTAAAAACTGTAAAAGCCAGTAGTTTAAATAAAATAAAGATAAGAAAATGCCACATTATATATCACCCTCAAGAGTCTGTTAGTGCCAGGGAGAATCAGATGAGAAAGTAAAAATATACCAAATTCATTATCTTATAATAGATATCCTTTCATTCTTGACAATGATAATTAGAGAAAAAGAGGCTCAAAATTAAAAATAATTTACTCTTCGATTATTCGGTCACTCATCTATGTGGTGCTAGGCTCTGTTCTAGGTGCTGAGAGCATGAAGTGAACAGAACAAGACACAAATCCCTGGCCTCAAGGAGTTTATATTCCATTGTATGAGAGATACAATCAACAAGATCAATAAGTTAAAAAAAAAATACATAAGTATATTAGATAGTCATAAGTGCTTTGGTAAAAAAAAGGGTAGGGGTTAGGAAGGATAGGACATAGCAGGAATTGAAAGTTCAAAATATGTCCTCACTGAGAGGTGACAATTAGAAAAAGATCTGAAGGAAGTAAGGGAGCAGAAGAGTATTAAATTTAGAATTAAAATTGCATGTGCCTGCCTTCCAAATTAATGAAGTAGGGGTTGGGGGCGTAAGGAACAAAGGCCACATTGTAACCAAGAAATTGGGATTTAAGGGATGATTTTGATTACTGAATTACTGTGTAGATGTTTTTTAACTTTCTGGTATATTAGAGTAGACAGATACCTGAAATCTCTGAATTGTAATCTAGCTGCCTTGATGTCTGATAATGACTGTATAGCCTTGATCTTGTGCCTTTGTGGTAAAAACCTTGTGACTAACCTTTACTTGTACGCGTTTATCCAGTTTTCTTACTTTAGAATTTGTGATCACTAAAGACAGCCCCTAATGTTTATTAATGAAGGGTCCTAGGTCAGCCCTGAACTAACCCACACCAAGTCCAAAGTTATTTAGATAACTGAAACTATATTTAACCAAAATGGGCCCACCTGACATGCAGTAGCTTTGCTTTAACCTATAAGGCACCTATACCTCATTATAATACTAAAAATCACACCCATCATATTAAAGCCACCATTTTCTTACATATAATGTTCCAGCTGGGCTGGAACATTTGGCACGCTAGCCAGGAGAGGCGCCAGCATAGAGAGCATGAGTCTGGGGAAGGGGGACTTTGCAGGGGTC
>PVIY010038127.1:0-24129 GCA_004026745.1 Myrmecophaga tridactyla | reverse complement strand
CCCCGGGGAAAGTTGTTGGAACCCAAGGGCCTGGAGAGAAGACCAGCAGAGACCATCCTGTGCCTTCCACGTAAGAAAGAGCCTCAGTGGAAAGTTAGCTGCCTTTCCTCTGAAGAACCAACAAAATAAATCCCCTTTTATTAAAAGCCAATCCGTCTCTGGTGTGTTGCATTCCGGCAGCTAGCAAACCAGAACACCTGGCTAAACTGCACCATCAAACTCACAAATAGAATCATGAACCCCTTGACCTTTGCTATGTTTTGTGGACATGGTTAACATCTATAACCTGTTGACTTTAAGTAAAGGAGATTGCCCTCCAGAATGTGGGTAGGCCTCACCCAATCAGGTGAAGGGCTTAACAGTGAAAACTGAGGTTTTTATACATACACACACACACACATATATATATATATATATATTTTTTTTTTTTGCATGGGCAGGCTCTGGGGATTGAACCTGGGTCTCTGGCATGGCAGGTGAGAACTCTGCCTGCTGAGCCACCATGGCCTGCAATGTATATATTTGTATAAGTGGTGATTTTGAAAATATATTGGAGAAATCATATATAGGTAATATATTAGTTTACTTAAAATCAACAGCAAAACTTTAAATTGAGATCTACTCATTTCCATTTCTTTGAAAAAAGCATAAAGAAGTATTTTTTTTCTCTTTTACTGTCTGGTTTTATTCTCTGATCATGTATAAAACTTTACTGAAGAAATAGTGAATTCTACATAGAACACACTTTATAGCACTCTCCTAGACAGTGTCAATACAAATATGAGCACATGGTTCTAACAGAACAGCCTGGCCATGCTCACTCCCAATTATTGAAATGACCCCTCCAACCAAAATGACCTATTTCCTACTATCTTCTAATTCCATCAAAAAGTTTCAATTTTTTCTTTCCTAGGCAATTGAAAAAATCGACTTCATCTATAGCCCTATTGTATGAAACACAATGCAATGCATTCCCATTTTATAAAAATATTGCTACATAGAAACATTTATCCTGACAGCATACCTAAGATATTTATGATAATTATTATTAGTATGGAAGGCAAAATGACCACACTTTTTTCCCTGCAAAAAAAAAAGATAAAATGCTTATCAGCTCCAGGATGTTTTGTCATCTGCAGACTGAGCCCAGGGTGACATCAAGGCCTTTGGTATAATCAACAAGGAAAATAAAATATCAGACTTGCAAAAATGGCTCAAATGTAATTGTATTTATCTAGGAATGAGCATGACTCTCCATGAATCTTTGTAATCTTAGCTGGGATTAAATGAAAGTACATGGCAGTAAATCAACATTTATGTGAAAAAGTCCAAAGCTAACATTTCTCACTTACCACATTAGTAAATATTTTAAAAAGTAATTCCCCATGTTCATGAGGACACTGGGAATTTTGCCTTCTGGTATCCCACTGGTGTGAATGTAAATAGGCCTAACCTTGCTCCAAGTCAATATGGCAATGGATAGCAAAAGCTTTAAAACTAGGAATGACCTCTGACCTAGAAAACTTTCTTTAAAGAATTTGCTTACAGAAACAATCAAAACCAAGCAAGAAGCTCTATAAAAAAGTTTATCACCACATTATTTATAATAACTAGGAAAAAACATGGAGTACAACTATCTGACAAGAAGAAATGAGTTAACTATATTATGGTATAAGCATAGGATAGAATACTATGCAGCTGCTAAAAATATTGTTAAAAGATTTAACAGCATAACAAAATTTTCATGATGCATTTTAAGAAAAGAATAGAATATATATATATTTCATATACATGTATTTTTTAAAACTGTAGAATATTTACCCAAATCTTTACAGTGACTTTTCTCTGCATGGTAACTTTATAGATGGTTTTTATTTTCTTCTTATTTTTCTGTGTTTTCTAAATTTTCTAAACTAAACATGTAGATCTTTTGTATTTAAGAAAAAATTGTTATTTTTTGAAGCCAAGCCTTTTTCAGTTGATGGTGTAAACCAGATGTGATTAGGACCCAGGGCCTGCAGTGAGAGGTGCAGCTGTGTTTACATCCCA
Organism: Myrmecophaga tridactyla; assembly: GCA_004026745.1. Taxonomy (NCBI): domain Eukaryota; kingdom Metazoa; phylum Chordata; class Mammalia; order Pilosa; family Myrmecophagidae; genus Myrmecophaga; species Myrmecophaga tridactyla. The sequence continues at coordinate 22,080 of PVIY010038127.1, read as the reverse complement.
CTTGCCATTACAGCTCTACGCAAACCACTGGTCAGGCCTGGAGTAGCCCTTGGCTCTGAAGCTCAGCACAGCGTTTTCTTTCTTTTAACAGCATCCAAAGAGGAGAGTCTCAGCGGCTGGCCCTGAGCCACCAAGTCTTCACAAAACCGATTCCAGTAGCAGAAAGGCTAGTACCCAACAGGACAGGCAGATGGCGCCACGTCCTCTTGGTGCTTGTAAATCCAGCCCAACAGGTCCAGACACAGCTGAAAAACAGGCAAGTGAGTTCTCCAAGGCCAGGCAAAATGAGTCCTCTCAAAGGAGTGTTGTGTCATGCCAGCTGGCATTTCCTGCAATGCCTCACTCAGCCTGTTTCAAGGATGAGTAATGGGGAAAAGCCGAGAGGGCTTAACCTGGAGGCCTGAGCGTCTCAATCAGTGAGGAGATGGGCATTGAGTCCCATGAATGCAGTATCAGGAAGTGACAGTCTTTCAGGAAGCAAAAGAATCTGTATGACAGCAAAGTGGAAAGATCTTTGGATCGTGAATTAGGAGCTCTGAGAGCTAGTTAATTCTCATGATCCCTGTCTTTGAATTTTACTTCCTTCTTCTATAAAATAAGCAAGACGGTAGAGTAAATGATGTACCAAGTTGCCTCTACCCTTCAAAATCTTTATAATGATTCATAAAGAAATTATACAGCATATATTTCATTCATTAAAAATATGCTCAAAGCCTGTTATAGCTGGCAAGGAGGAACTGAGGAAATAAAACACTGTGTACTCACAGGACTCAGTGAGAAGCACTAAGAATTGTCTGGTTTTGCTATGTATAATTATCCATCAGGCTGTTTATTTAAAAGAATGTGTTTCACCAGGATTGAATGTTCTCTGTTGCCAATAAAGCTTCTCATCCCACCAGCAGTGAGCAATGAGCAATGTGTTTACTCCGTACTTAGAGGCAATATAGGTTCAGGTTTAAAGCATAAGTTATGAAACCCGAAGGGCTCAGTTAAATCTACGTTCCACCATTTGCTGACAGGGTGACCTTGTAGAAATTATTTTAATTTTCTTAGCTTCAGTTTCCTCATCTGGAAAATGGGAATGATAGATGTATCTACTTCCCTGGATAATTTTGGAGAATAAATGAACAGAAGCATGTCAAGGGTTTGATACAGAATAAGTTCTCAGCAAATCATTGTCATTTGTTGTTAATATAGGAAATGTAAACCTAATTTTATCAGTTTAAACAAAATACAAAATCTAAGAATTTTAGATTCACTATGGTCCATGGAAATAATAAGTTTCATTTCAATCCTCTCATTTTATATTAGGAAACTGTGGCACAAAGAGGTTAAGTACGGCCGAGGGCCTCCCAAGTTATTTTATTCTGTTTATATACCCAGTTAACTAATTAGGAAATGCAATCTTGCTTCTCTGAGAAACTTAAAACTTCTTCCAAATCATGTGGAAATTATTTCTACAGTTTCTATTATTTTGAATTGTCTGTTCAGTGGTTAGTGAAATTTGACTGTCATTTCAGAGAGTCTTTCCAAAAAAATTCTGGCATTTTGGCTAATAGCCCAATTGACACTTGCCCCAGTTGCACAAAATCCATTGTGATTGCCTCAAGCAGACTGAGAATTTCCCTCTTGTGGACAGAAATGCCACGCAGCTGAGTTTTACTCTTGCTTTTTCTAGCCGCTTTTGGCTAGTGAGAAAAAATACTTTTCAAGTTTAGACCAGCCAAGTTTGCGTCATTGCCTTCAACTCAGACAAAAATGCCTTCTCTAGAAATCAAGATTCTGGACAGTGATAAGAAAAACAGAAGAAAAGGGAACTCACAGGGGATATAGAGAAAGGAAACATGTATACAGGGCTTTCCATGTGCCCTCACACGCATTTACTCTCACAGCAACTCTATGGAGTATCTATTACTATCCCTATTTTACAGATGAAAAAGCCAAGACTCAGGCCTCAACTTGCCTGACGTCGCACAGAGAGCAAATGATGGGGTTAGAATTTGAACCCAGGACACACTTTGTTTCCAAGCTCTTTCTAAAAGTAAACCACACTTCCTCTCATCCATGGTCTTAATGATATTCAATTGATTAGAGCACTTTGTCATGCAAAAAAATAAAATAAAACAATGGCTCTTATAAGATGTTTTAGTCATTCTTTTGGAGACAAGAGCCCCATTTTGCAATCTGCTAACAGTGTATTGAATGTCTGCTTGGTGTTACCAAGGTACTGAACTTAAATCATTGACTCATTCCAAGTATCCTAAGTTATGCTTCATTCCCTCCTAATACAGTTTTCTTATATCATAAGAAAAGAAAGAGCGGGAACCGTACCCGATGAAGGTAAAGAAAGAATAGTGTAAATTTTGTTAATATCAAAACGTTTCTCTAAGTCAATCTCCTTATGATTGATCAATTCATTTTTTGGTGGCCTTTTTGTAGGGAATGGTTTTGTATTCTCCTTTGCCGACCTTCCCCTGGCTTTTTTTCAAAGTGGTTTTCCAGTCCACGTACAGTTCAGAGCAGATGTAGATGCTGGCCTAATCCCAAGACCTTGCTGCTAAATCATGACTCCACCGTTCCCCGTGGACCAAACAGTGCCGGAGGAGAAAATGACTTCAATCCACAGCAGAATGTGTGTCGCTGCCAATGCAATTTAAGCCCAAAGGAGTCAACCCTATTTCCAGTATTTTTTTTCTCATATCCAGTTCATGCCAAGAATACATAGCACATCACATTCTGATGATTTATAGAGTATATCTTAAGATCTCTCCTCCCCCACTACCCCAATATTATTTGTCAGTTCCCTGGATTTGAAGAGCAGGCAAAGAAGCAAAGTCTTCAGAAAATCTGAGACACACAGTTTGATCAAGAGCATCTAGACTTGGCTGCCATGCAAGTTAACTCAAGGAGAAAATAAAGGAGATCTTTAAGAGGCCAACTGTAAATAATTTAACATGTGAATAAAATTATATGACCCCGAAGATTACACAACATAATTCTGTGTTGCTCACACGCACTGATGTGTATCATTTCCCCATCACTGATGGGGACAGGAAACTCCTGTGGCGATGACAGGCAGAGAAAGCAGGGGAGGCTGTCAGTAAGTCAGCCCTTTATTTCTACAAAGCTATTCCAGAAAACCTCGGGCTCAGCAGATTGCAACATGCAGCAGCAGGAATCCAAAAGGACCAAAAATTATTGATACAACCTTCAACTCCAGAAACATTTAGAGAGCCATTGCCACCCCAGAAGGGCCTTGACTAGGCACTGCTGTATACACAGAGCCTTGTGGCAAATTTTGTACCCCAAAGAACCTGATGGTTTGGGGGTTCTCTTTCTCACTTGCTTCAATGTCTTTGGGCTGTTTGAGCTAGGACATTCTCCAAATGGGTTTACTGACTTCACTCATTGATTTATTTGCCACATATTTGTTGAACTCCTACTATGGGTCGGACAGTGTCCAAAGGGTAGAGTGATGAAGAAGACATCCTGCTATCAGGAAGCATTTGTTCCAGCATGCTTGTTCTGTTCCCGACAAAGTGTTTAAGCATGTTATAGTGTAAAAAATATTCAGTTACTTATAGTAATATTTTAGATCGAATGTGTTATACCGCTAATGTTGAGATTCTTCTTCTCCAGAGGATTCCTCCATCTTCAATGGTAATAAAAACAAACCATGAAAACTTGGAACTTTCAGAAGAGTCATCTACAGCTATTCATATATATGTTTTATCCTACCCTAAAATCTATGTAGAATGAAAATATAAGGACTCAGAGAGGTGCATTCTCACCAACAGTGAGACACACTGGTCTTTGACTTACATAACTTTTAAGAAATAGCTTGTTAGTTTCTATTAACATTTGACGAACTTTGACAAATGAGCACAAAGGATTAGATCAAATGAGCTCTCTGAACAGGAGGCCTAAGGAAATGGGGACACAAAATAAAATGACTCTCATAAGAGATATTGCACTACAGTATACCCCTTTATAAGTTGAGGAAACTGAGACTTTCAGGAGATAACTTGAGTAACTCCAAAATACAGAATTAGGAAATTAGGATAAGGGAAGGAAGTCACTGGTTGGAGGGGAAGGGCTCTAAAATAACAATGATGTCCACTAGATTTCAGCTTCTCATTAGTGAAGACTCACTTCCTCCAGATGAGAAAAATTAAAAAATAAAAAATAGGGAGAGTAGCCAGGAACTAAGTCCTCAGCTGGGAATAACAGGAAGCAACAGCAAATGAAGTGTCTCTGTGGCCAGTTGAAATGGCAGAAGGTGAGGAACCAGCTTGTCTTGGAAAATAAAAATGCGTCTATGACAGTAAGAGGACAGAAGTCAGAATTTTAGGCTCTGCGGGTGCAGCAATGAATGAGACACGGAGAACCCTGTTTTCAAAGAACTCTGAGTTTAGAAGAAGAAGCAGACATGGAGACAACTAATTACACTATGCTGAGCAAAGGTGCGGGAGGCAAAACAAAGAACTAGTGAGCCTAGGCAAGACAGGTGAGTAATTCTGTCAAATAACACAGGCATCATAAAGAAGATATTATACACAGGTTATTGAAGTATAAACATGAATTTTTCATAAATAAAGTGCCTTAAGTGGCAGAAACCAATACCATTTCAATATATATATGTTGGAATATATATATCTGTTTTATTTTCCTTGGCTGCTCCAGCAAATACCGTACAATGGGTTGACTTAAACAACAAGAATTTATTGGCTTACAGTTTTAAGACTGGGAGAATTCCAAATCAAGTCACCAATAAGGCGATATTTTCTTCCCGAAGAATGGTGTGATGGGGCTACTGCCTGTAATCCATGGTCCTGGGCTCCTTCATCATCTGGCTATGCACAGGGTAGCCTCTCCCCACCTCTTGCTTCTCTTCCAGTTTCGCTGAACTTCAGGTTCTTCTATGAATTATATTTAACTTTAGCTTTAACTCATGCAGAAGAAAATAAACCCGAAATAAAGTAAGAGATACTTTAAATCACAAATTTATTTCAAATTTTATGAAGCAAGATTATATGTGGAAATGGCAAATCAATTTTATTTCTATTCTAATATTCAAAATGCTCTCAAATCACTGATGGAAAGCAGCAGCTCCCAGGCACCCCCTTGTGGCTTGGTTTAGTGATTCACAAACTTATCGGATAGAATTAATCTGGAGACTTTATCAAAATAGGTTCCCAGGCTGCATCCACAAATGATCAGAACAGAGATTGCAGGAGTTCTATATTTGTAAGAAAGCTCTTCAAGCTATTTTGATGGGCAGCCACTGTGAAAACAGTGGCTTAGAAGTGTTTTTTGTTTTCAAGTTCCCCTGAAACAACTTCAGAATCAGTTTTTAGAATCAGGAGGAAATGTGATCATTTTGTTCTATCATTTCATTTTACATATGAAGAAATTTAAGACCTAAGAAGTGAAATGGCTTGCCCACAGTCACAAAGGATGTAAATGACAAAACCATGAGCAAAACCTATGTCTCCTGGCTCTGAATTTAGTGTGATTAATTGAAACAATGCTGTCTAGACCAGACCATCTCTGTGTTTTTTCATCCCTTAACTCACTGAGAGTTGCATAATGTCCCGAAATATCACATCACCTCTGACTGAGGAGAGCACAAGACAAACTTTCCAACACATTTTCTTTGGAGATCAATTTTTTTCCTTTTTAATGTTTGGCATATCTTAAAGATGCATTTTGAGGAGGTACAGAGAAATGAGCAGGCAGCTGCTTGAACAGGTTGAGTGTCTTCTGTCTTGTTTATGACTACTATTGAGGGGCTGCTGAGCAGGGACCCTGTTTTAGTTTCCTCGTTGCTAAAGCAGATACCATGCAATGGGTTGGCCTAAACAACGGGAATTTAATGCTCATGGTTTTGAGGCTGGGAAAAAGTCCCAATCCAGGCATCATCAAGGCCATACTTCCTTCCAATGTCCTGAGTCGGGCCACAACTTCACTGAAGGAACCTCATCAAAAGGCCCTACTAGGTATGGGAATGGGTTTATACCCACAGGAATGGGTTAAGTTTAAGAGCAAGTTTTCCTGGGGTCCAGAGCTCCAACCCACCACAGACCCCTTCCCACAAATACCAAATTCATTCCTGTCATTCCATTATTGAAGTTTTGTTATTTTGGGTCTTGGAATTTGAAAGTGCATTTGAATATGCAGCTTCTCTGAAAGGGGATGGGAAATGTATAATGGGAAAAAAAAACCCTCTCCATCTGCCCCTCGGCAGGGACTAGTTAGCAATCTGCAGAAAGATGGGCTAAGGCAGGGGCAAGGTGCTAGAATGGGGGAAGAAAGAGGCCTGACAAATTTTGTCTACCTCATCCCTGCAGGGTCTAGTTCTTATTCCCAATATCAGTACATTTTCTGGGATTCCTTTGGGCCCTTTCACTGTGATCTCTCTTAGCCCACGTCAATTTGAGAAATTCTGAGCTCACCTGAAACCTTGCTTTCCTGAATTAGACCAGCAGCATCGGCCTCACCAGGGAGTCTGTTAAAACTGCAGCATTTCACGTCCTGACCCAGAACTACTGCATCAGAATTGTCCTTTTAACCAGATTCCCAGGTGATTCATATGCATATTAAGGCTTGAAAAATCTTCCTTTAAAAGATAAAATTTAAAAACCCTGTAGCTGGGAGAGAAACAAAAGGTTACCTAGGCCAATTTGAAGTTTTCTGAATTGTATTGAAACCTAGTGTGTCACAGTATACTTCTGTGATTCTAGGAAGTACAATTAAGTTTTGCTGAAATTGCTGAATATATACATATTTTGAGTTTGAGGATATCAGAACCTAGTTTCCTTCTCTCTTTCTTTAAAGTACACAATCACTTTCACCCTATGGCGGTTTTTTGTTTCCAAGTGCAATTGAAGAGAGAGTTAGATAGTAAACAGTTGAAGCATTGTCACCTGAAGTAGAAAATCTCACACGTGCATGTGAATTGCAGCAAAGGACTTGATTTTCTTGAATGTGACTCACTGCGTCAGTAAGAAGGAGACAGTACTGCACATCTACCCTGTACAGTTCCCATGAATGTTAAAGGAAAGAGTTCCCAGGAAATGGCGCTGCTACCTATGTAGACTCAAATCAGAAACGTGGGAGCCATCCTTGACCTCACACACCACCTCAATCCCTGATTAGTATCACACTTCTCTAAAAACCTTCCATTTATTTTATCCTCACTGCTACCACCTGGACCAAACCACTATCCTATGTCGCCTAAAGAATCACAGCCTCCTTCTGCTGGCCTTAGTGCTCATCGACAGGTGGATGGATAAACAAGCGTGGTACATACGTACAATGGAATATTAGCCCTAACGGAGATGAAGTTCTGATACATGCTACAAATGAATGAACCTTGAAAATATCAGGCGGAGTGAAATAAGTTGAGCACAGAAGGACAGATATTATGATTCCACTTATATGAAGTACCGAGAATAAGCAAACTGATAGAGACAGAAAGTAGAACACAGGTCACTAGGGGTTGGAGGTGAATGGCAAGTGGCGAGTTGTTGCTTAATGGGTACAAAGTTTCGTTCGGGATGATAAAAACTTTTGGTATTGGACAGTGGTGATGGAGCCCAGCATTGTGACTATAGTTAACAGCATTGAGTTGCACACTTAAGCATGGTTAAAATGGGAAATTTTATGACATATGCATGTTACCACAATAAAGTTTTTCTCTACATTTTCTTAAAGGGAAGAGAGAAGAATGCTCATGGAAGTACCATTTGTGATGCTCAAAAATTGCAAACAATCTAAATACCCATTGTCAGAAAAATGGCCAATACATTATGGGATTACTATACTGTAGTGACAGTGAATCAACCACAGTTCTATGTGACAAAATGGATTAAACTCAGAAATATGTTAAATAAAATAAGTTGCAAAAGAATACTTGCAGTATACTAACATATATATAAAGTACAAAACCAAAGTTAGTCATCTATTTTTGTGCATAGTCATGGCTAGAAATGTCATAAAACCATAAAAAAAAGAAATGATTAAAAATTCAGGATAGTGGCGATTCCTGGATTAAGGGGTATATAGTCAAGAAATGACACATGTTGTTCGGGTCTGTAAGCTGGGTGATGGGCATATGAGTACTTATCCCATTAGTCTTTATAACTTATCTGTACATTTCATAAAGAAGTTTGTATGTATAAAATATTTGAGGGTGTGAAAAAAGCAGGTGATTAGTCGTTTCTCCCTTTACCTGCCTAATTGTCTCCATTATTTTAAAGTGCCAATAGATCCTATGATTCTGGAACTTCAGCTTGTTTCAAGGTCACAGTCTGAGCCCCACATCTTAGGAGCTATTTTGCTCACATCCTAGGTCCACTATTGGACAGGACAGGAGGGGAAGAGGGGTGATAAGAACTAGATTCTAATCTAGGGTCTGCCGTGTACCAGCTGTGCATTCTTAGAACCTAGGACTCAGTTTTCTTGTCCACAACATGGTACTAACACCTCCAACCTCACAGGGTTACTATGAGGATAAACTTGTACAAAGTACCTGGCAAACTCAGAAAATGTTAGTTTCCGTCTTCATCATGAAAGAAATAGGTAAGAATGTGTGCTCAAAATGATGTACACCTATCACCATTATTTAAAAACCAAAGTGAAACCCTTGAACTACTTTAGTTAACCAATTACTTCATTTGACAGATGTGTTGCACAATTACTATGCACCAGATATTTTGGCAATAGATCAGTTGCTTCAAATATACAGATTAAAAAAATGGCATTTTTCCTAACTTTAGGGCTAGACCTAATGAGCCGATTTCTCACCTGAGCCATACACTCTATAAGAATGGAGTTACAGGGACTTAGGCCACGGGCAAACAGAATGTTTAATAAATAATGACAATATGACCCTTGGCGTCAGTGTAGCACTTAAGGCCATTCATAACCCCTGCCATCCTCTGTGTCATTGCTAAGTCCGGAAAATATGAGTTCCTGAAGCTACCTGGAAGGCTGGTTATGTTATCTCTGATTGAAATGGATCCCGAAATAAATGTCATCTCTTGAGTGGGGAGGGAGAGGATGTAACTCATGGGAATTGAGATATTACCTTGTTCTAGTTTACAAAAAAAACAAAACAAAAACTATTAGACTCCATTTCCAGAAACTCTTCTGAATGACTTAAAGTGAAGCTAAAGAAACAGAGCACATATTTAATTGATTCCATCTTCCTTGGAGCTAAGCTCCAAGTAGCCTAATACATTTTTAAATTCCCAAAGAGCTCGCTGCATTCAGATGACTCCAAAAAATATGTTCTAATTTGGGATGTCACAGGCATCACTACCACAAATCATCGCAAACAAAATTGCTGCTTTGAAGAGTCATAGGCTTCAAGAAAGGATGTCATCTTCAACCTCCTCATCTGTCTTCTTCATTTTATTGGGCATCAGTTCTCAAATTAGGGATATGAATCTGATCTATCTTTTTATTAATAATTTAGATGTTAGGTTAAAGAAGTAATTTAGGATTTCAGAGCTGGCAATAGACTTCAGAGTTGTGGCATGCATTGCCCAAGTTATACACTTAGTTTACTGGTTCTCAAACCATAGTCTATTTGGATCAGAATCATCTGGTAATCTTGGTAACACACTGTTGGGCTTCACCCCTGAGTTTCTAATTTGGTATGTATGGAGTGAGACCTGCGAATATGCATTTCTAACAACTTCCCAGGTCTTACTGATTTTTCTGGTCCAGAGACCATGCTATGGGAACCACTGTCTTAGTTAACTGTAGGGCAAGGTCTTGAACCAACCCACAAATAGTTCACTACTTTTTCCCAAGAGGAGTCTTCCTTAGGAAATAGAGCTAGGGTTATAGAAGTCATAACTCCCCCTTTGCAATAGGGAGGGTTTCTTCTCCTCTAGGCCTCTGGGAGAAGAGACTCATTGGGGGAAGAGGTTAGCTGATCCATCATTTAGCTGTGTGATGTGGGGCAAGTTAAATTATTAAATTATTAGTTCTTCTGGTGATTTGAAATTTCTGGAGAATAGTCAAAGAACTATTTATCAGAGTTATAAGAGTGTAAGGGCATTAACAGAGCATTTAATTGAGCTTCTTCACTTTTCAGGTGTGGAAACAAAGGTCCAAGGAAATTGTCTTGCCAAGATCTCATGGTAGGATGAGGAATCCTTTACATTGGATAAATATTATCCTAACTAGATATGTCAAAGTGGAACATTTTAATAGGTGAAGTCAATTCATATGGTGTATTAGCTAGGGTTCTCTAGAGAAACAGAATCAGTGGGAGATAGCTATAAATATAAAAGTTTAAAAAGTGTCTCACACAACCTTGGGGATGGAAGAGTCCAAGATCTGCAGGGCAGGCCACGAGTTTTGGCAGCTCCAATGAAGGTCTTCAACGCACTCTCAGGAGAGACTGGCTGGCTGAAGCAGAAAGCCTGATTGTCTCTTCCAAATCCTTCTTAACAGTCTTCTGGTGATTATACTAAACATCACTCATTGCAGAAGACACTCCCCTTAGCTGATTGCAAATGCAATCATGAAACCATGAGATCTTAGGAGATGCAATCAGCTGTGGATGCAGCCAACATGGTCATGATTAAAGTTCATGAAACGTTCTCACAGCAACAGACAGGCCAGTACTTGCCCGACCAGACAACTGGGTGCTACCACCTAGCCAAGTTGACACTTGAACCTGACCATCACATATGGCAAGACAGAAATGTAGACTTTTGACAAGCATTCTGAAGGACCACATTAGCCAGATTCTGCAATTTAATATATTTTAGAAAATATCAAATATCATTTCTATACCATGTTGGTGCTCATCATTAGTTTGGAAGATAATAAAGGATTTATCCTGCTCACCCTAAACTACTAAAAGAAAACATAGTGAGTCTCCAAAATTGAGGGTTTTTTGTTTTTATATTTACAGTGGATTTTAAAGAGTCTTTCTTGTAACATAATGGTATTTTGCAGAAGGGGAGTGGCTTTGAATAGAATTCTTGTCTTTGCTCTTGGAGATTATTGCTTTTGAGAAAGGCGAGACTAATAGATGGGAAATCAATTTCCACATGAAAGAGAAAATTTTTAAAATATTAGGGAGAAGATATTAAACTTTTAAAAGAAAAAAATTCTTCACTCAAGCTCTGCTTGTTTGGAATATGTAGAATTAGAGTGTTTTTAGAGCTCGTAAAAACTCATCTAGTGGAAGCATTGAGAGGTTTGCTGAACTGGGCAAAGGTGAGGAGGATAAGTGAGGAGGGTGGAAGCTTTTGGAAGACCAGCTCATCACCACTTCCATTTGGGGGCTTAATATTTCGTGATGCCAAGAAAAGGTCAGTATTGTGAATTAAAGACCAGGGTATGCTTTAGTGCATTTGTCTTGATGTGAATCACTTGTTTACATTTAAAGCAATATTTCATTTACAGTAAAGACTAGGACAAATGGTATATTTCATAAAGTTTCTTTGCTCTAAGGAATTTAAAGCTCTTATTCTGAGAAAAGGGGTATATTGATTAAGTGGCTACTAGCAGGCAAAGGCTACTAGCACTCCCTCTTACATTTATTTAATTACCTTGATGAAGATTTAGTACCCAGATTTATTCAATGATGCTGCCAATCCAATATGGCAGGGATTTTCAATGACCTTATGTGCCACCGATCAATGGGGTAAAAGGAGATGTAGCCACAGCTAAGTGGCAGAGAATCATGCATTTCAAGAAGCATCTTATTTTCCAGCAACTGATAATCAACAACCCTCACTAATCAAGTGTTGTCCCTGAGAGAAAAAGGAAAATCGCTTTGAAAAAGTCAGTTTGACCCTGACCAAAATTTGCAGTGTGATCTCCCTCAGATGATTTAGAAATCATTTTAGTAAGCCTGAAAATAAATTATTTTGAAGTGATGACATGAATTGTACATGCATATTAATGGATATTCAAGTCTAATGAGTTTATGGAATACAAGGGAGTGTTTCTTTTGAGATGTTGCAATACTGCTATTGTTAGGTTCAGGACCCAGCTGATCGCTTATAGGCAGTCTTTGTGTGGATTTGAAAAAGCACCCCCTCTGAGTGATACAGCCCTGTGGACATAATTTGGCAAGCAGAGCCTGGGCTGGATCTTAGCTTCCTTTTGTCCCATTGGCTGGGTGCCCTTGTGCAATGCACAGGCTGTGCTTCCCTGAGTGGCAGTCCCCATTGTTATTTGAAATGTGTGCCAACAAAAAAGGGTTTAAAGGCTTCATGTGCTTGCATTAGTTCTTACAGAGTGCTTCTGAAATATGTAAAAGTGATCGGCTACTTCTCTCATCCCAATAAGATAATTTATCCCCAACGTGTCAGTTAAGCTTTCAAACTCCATGAAAGCAGGTGGGGCTTTCATGACAGAACTGAGATCTAGTCTTGGTGAGTTTGCACAGCTGGTAGTGTCCAACCTTCCCAAGTCAGATGCAAACAACCCAACATCTGAGAAATCTAGATTTCTGGCACCAGAATTGCCTCATTTTCCACCTGCTGCTCTGACACTGGAAGGGGAAAACTGTGCTGTGTTGGCTGTGGCATTAAAATCCTTTATAGCTCACCTAGGTGGATTGGAATTTACCTGTGGTGAATATAGCAATAAAAAGTATAAGTGCTTATACACAAATTTTAATAGCAGCATGATTCATAAAGAGCCAAAATGTGGAAATAACCCAGATGTCCATCAGTGGACAACTGGATAAACAAAATGTGGTATATCTATACAGTGGAAGATTATTTGGCAATAAAAAGGAATGAACTGCTGATACTTGCTATAATATGGATGATAGTTGAAAACATTATGCTAACTGAAATAAGCCAGTCACAAAAGTCCACATATTAAATGATTTCACTCATGAAAGTCCAGAATAGGTAAATCTTAAATTGCAGTGAAAATACTCTCCCAAATTATTATTTCCTGCTAAATATAAATAACCACATATAACATTGGGTTTATTTGAAAGACCAGCATCTAAATTTTTGGTCTGATTACATGATACCAACTGTTTTTGTCAGGATTCTCTAGAGAAACAGAACCAATAGGGGAGATTTGTTATGTATGAGATTTATAAAGGTGTCTCACACAACCGTGGGAATGCAAGAATCAAAAATCCATAGGACAAGCTGTGAAACTGGGGACTCCAATGAATGATCTGGACAAATTCCACAGGAGAGGCTAGCTGGCTGAAGAAGCAGTGAAAGAGTCTCTCTTCTTCCTCAAAAGTCTTCAACTGATTGGATCATCTTATTTGCAGGAGACATACCCTCAGTTGATCACAGATGTAATCACTGATGCAATCAGCGACAAATGCAATCAACTGAATGATGATTTAATACACTAGCCTTCTGGTTTATCAAACAGCCAGGAAATATCCTTCCAGCAATGGTCAGGCCAGTGCTTGCCTGACCAGACAACTAAGCCTCCTCACCTGGCCAAGTTGACACCTGAATCTAACTATCACATAGATTTTCTTCTGGCAGTCCTGGAATGCTCAAAGTAGAAACCCTGGCCAGTTATAGCATATAGTTATGTGTGAGCAGATATTTTAATTAAAATAAAAAAATAAAATAAATATAAAATTAAAAAAAATTTTTTAAATGCAAAACTTCTTAATTGCCAGCAGCTGGAATCAAATGAACCAAAACTGACAAGTTGTTTGAATTCTTTTCTATGTCTTTTGCAAAGAATGTAGCTAATTTCTCATAAAACTGACATATGAAAAGTGCTTGTTGGTTTATAAGAGCTTTTTTTCAAACATTTATCTCCTGTAGTTCTCATATCAATGCAACAAGTAGACATTACCTTTTTCTTTATACAGAAGGCAATTCAGAAACACTAAGGTTCATTCTGGATCCTTCCCACATGGGACAGTCACACAAGTGACACAAATCTCATATTCTTTCCACTAGACCACTTGGATAGCTCATAACGCATACCAGCTGCATCTCATTTGGACCCTTAGCTACTAATTTATGGTAAAATAACACCTGTCTTTATTTTAATCTAACTGAAATCTTTTTTGAATTACATAAAATAGAAATGATTGTGTCCCAGAATAAGTATTATTATTCCAAGCTGTGTTTTGTTCAGTGTTTAATAGCTTAAAAGATCTCTGTTCTTGATCACCTCCTCCCTCATTTTAACAAATATTTGTGACTATTATATGCCAGGCACAAGAATGGTTCCTGTCCTTGAAGAGACTGAAGTTTGCTGGGGAAGTTAGACATACCATTTCTTGGTATTTCTAGGCATATTGAGACTATTATCAGTTTTATTCTAATATTTTTACTAATCAGAGCTTTGGCTGATGTGTTAGTTTGCTAGCTGCTGGAATGCGATATACCAGAACTGGAACAGCTGTTATAAAGGAGAATTTAATAAGTTACAAGTTTACAGTTCTAAGGCCATGAAAATGTCCAAACTAAGGCACCAACAAGAGCCTAACTTCACTCAAGAAAGGCCAATGAAGTTCAGGGTTTCTCTTAGCTCAGAGGGCACTTGGTGACATCTGTTAGCTTTCTCTCCCAGCTTCGTGTTTCATGAAGCTTCCCCAGGGATGTTTTCCTTCTTAATCTCCAAAGGTCTCTGGCTATGTGGACTCTGTGGGTTCTGGTGGCTCTGTACCTTTTTCCAAAATGGTTCCCTCTTAAAAGGCTCCAACAAACAACCCCACGTTGAATGAGTGGAGAAGCATCTCCATGGAAACTATCTAATCAAAAGTTACCATCCACAATTGGGTGGGTCATATCTCCATGGAAACAATAAAAAAAGATTCTACCCAGCAATATTTAAAATGAGAATTAAAGGACATGGCTTTCCAAGGGTACATAATAGCTTCAAACCAGCATATTCTTTGGACCCCCCAAAGATATATTTTTTCCAAATGCAAAATACATTCATTCCATAACAATATCAGAAAGCCTTAAGCCATTTCAGTACCAATATAAATACAATACAAAGTCAGAAACAGTATAAAACCTATCAAAGTCAGCTACAGGCATGGTCTGTCTTAATGCAAAATTCTCCTCTGGCAGTGGAAGGGGGCCAAGATGGTGGCTTAGTGAGGTGTGGGATTTAGTTTGTCCTCCAGAGCAGCTAATAAATAGTCAGGAACAGTACAGAACAACTGCTGGGACCATGTCAGTGACCGGACACACAGCGTATGCCAGTCTGGACCAGCTGGACTGGCTGCAAGCCCCTTCAGAACGATGAGTTCCCTAAGCCATGGTGGCTGGTACCCCTCCCCCACAGGCTGCTTCCCAGAGGAGAAAGGATAGAGACTTTACCAGCAGCAGGAACTGAGCTCAACCAAGCTCCAATTGTGGAATTAATTAACAAATTCTGACTACTGAAAATAAGCCCCCTGCTCAGCTGAACCTAGACTAAAAGCAGAGGTTGCTGGTTTTGGCCCTGGTGCAGAGGGGGCAGGGCCGACAGAAAATCAAATCAGAAAAAGAAAAAAAATAGAGTTTTTTGGATTTGAAAAGGTCTGGGCCCTGAAGGAAAGGAGGGGGCACATAGGACCTGGAGATATACAGAGTAACGTACCAACTTAAGCTCGTGATTGGCAAACCCGAGGAATGGGAGTCCTGCTTTAAAAAGGATTTTTCTCTTTCGTTTTGGTAGCTGTGTTTTTATGGCTTGACTGCTCTTTGGATACAGCTGCAAGGCTTCTCAGGCTGCAACTGCCCCAGGCATAGGCAGAATTAAGCTTGTTTGAGAGTTTGTCTGGAGGCTATGCCTTCCCCAGGAGAGGGGTGGGGCCAGCTCAGGTGGAATCCCTCCCTCAAGGAGTTCAGACCCCAGGATCTGGAAAAGTGAAGCGATTAAAACCAGACTACAACCTCTCCTTGTCTCCACCACATCCCCAGCAAGGAGAGTTTGCTGAACTTAAAGATACTGCATCACCTTATGGTGGTGGGACCTGCAGGCAGACAAGCTCCACATACTGGGCAGGATAGGAAAAATGGAGAGCCCTGAGGCTTCATAGGAAAGCCTTTCAATCTGCTGGGTCTCACCCTCAGGGAAAACTAATGCAAGTGACACTTTCCTCCTCACAGCAGGCCAGTTTGGTCTGGGAAAATCTGGTTGGGGTCTATAATACCTAAGTAGACCCTCTTAAGGGGGGAAAAACGCACCATACAGGCAGAGTAAGAAAGAAGAAAACAAGAACTGAAAAATTCTGATCTGTTAAACAAAGCCTAAACTAGAGGTACAGAATAAGCTGAACTGAATGTCAAAGAACAGATAGACAATGATGATGACAATGATGTAGCTATACAACTACATGATGAAAAAAAAAAACACGAATGTGCATATTGTATGTCGATTGGTATTATTAATAAAAATTAAAAAAATTGATGGATCTGGGTATTGGTGGTGGGGTTGGTGTAAGGAAATGTTGGAGTTCCCTGTATGGGGTATGTATTATGTAACTATGCTGTAAGTTTGAAAGTACTTAAAAAGTTAAAATGTTTAAAAATAAAAAAGAGCCAGTCACTAATAACAGAAAAGTTAATTTATCATATCAAAAAAAAAAAGAGCAGATAGACAACAAAGTCATCCAGCAAGAAAATAAACTAGGTAAAAAAAGTGAAATCAATCTCCAGAATAAACTAATTAAGGTAATTAAATGCCTAGACACCAGCAAAAAATAACGAATCATACAGGAAAATTGAAGATATGGCCCAGTCAAAGGAACAAACCAACAATTCAAATGAGATACAGGAGTTGAAACAATTAATTCAGAATGTTTGAACAGATATGGAAAACTTCATCAAAAATCAAATCAGTGAATTGTGGGAGTATATAAAGAAAGCTAGGAATGAACAAAAAGAAGAAATCAAAAGTCTGAAAATACAAACCACAGAACTTATGGGAATGAAAGGCACAGTAGAAGAGATGAAAAGAACAATGGAAACCTACAATGTCAGATTTCAAAAGGCAGAAGATAGGATTAGTGAACTGGAGGATGGGACATCTAAAATCCGACAAGCAAAGAAAAAACATAGCGAAAAGAATGGGAAAAAAAAATATATATATATATATTTTTTACATGGACAGGCACCGGGAATCGAACCTGGGTCCTCTGGCATGGCAGGCAAGCATTCTTTCCTGCTGAGCCACTGTGGCATGTCCCCCAACTCTTGTGAAAGACTTAAAATTACAGATCCAAGAAGTGCAGCGTACCCCAAACAGAATAGATCCAAATAGATGTACTCGAAGACACTTACTAATCAGAATGTCAGAAGTCAATGAGAAAGAGAGAATCTTGAAAGCACCAAGAGAAAAGCAATCCATCACATACAAGGAAAGCCCAATAAGACCATGCATAAATTTCTCAACAGACGCCATGGAGGCGAGAAGACAGTGGGATGATATATTTAAATTACTAAAAGAGAAGAACTGCCAACAGAGAATTCTATATTCAGCAAAATTGTGCTTCAAAAATGAGGGAGAAATTAAAACATATTCAGACAAAAAATCACTGAGAGAATTTGTGACCAAGAGACTGGTTCTGCCAGAAATACTAAAGGGAGCACTAGGGACAGATATGAAAAGACAGGAGAGAGAGATGTGGACAAAGTGTAGAAATGAAGACTATCAATAAAAATAAAAAGAAGAAAAATTAGATATGACATATAAAATCCAAAAGGCAAAATGGTAAAAGGAAGTACTACATGTACAGTAATAACACTAGATGTTAATGGATTAAACTCCCCAAAGGACATAGACTGGCAGAATGCATTAAAAAACAGGACCCAGCTATATGCTGTCTACAGGAAATGGATCTTAGACCCAAGGATAACATAGGTTGAAAGTGAAAGGTTGGGAAAAGATATTTCATGCAAATAACAATCAGAAAAGAGCAGGAGTAGCTATACTAATATCCAACAAATTAGACTTCAAACATAAAACAGTTAAAAGAGACAAAGAAGGACACTATGTATTAATAAAAGGAACAATTAAGTGAGAAGACATAACAATCATAAATATTTATGCACCGAGCCAGAATGCTCCAAAATACATGAGGTAAACACTGAAAAGAGAAATAGACATGTCTATCATAATAGTTGGAGACTTCAATTCCCAACTCTCATCAATGGACAGAACATCTAGACAGAGGATCAATAAAGAAACAGAGAATTTGAATAATACAATAAATGAGCTACACATAACAGACATATATAGAACATTACACCTCACAACAGCAGGATACACCTTTTTCTCAAGTTCTCATGAATCATTCTCAAGGATAGACCATATGCTGGGTCACAAAGCAAGTCTCCATAAATTTTAAAAAGAGTGAAATCATACAGAACACTTTCTCAGATCATAAAGGAATGAAGTTGGAAATCAGTAATAGTCAGTACCAGAAAATTCACAAATATATGGAGGCTCAACAACTCACTCTTAAACAACAAGTGGGTCAAGGAAGAAATTACAAGAGAAATCAGTAAATATCTCGAGGCAAATGAAAATGAAAACACAACATATCAAAATTTATGGGATGCAGCAAAGACAGCGTTAAGAGGGAAATTTATTGCCCTAAATGCCTATATCAAAAAATAAGAAAGATTCTGCTGATTCTGTTTCTCTAGAGAGCCCTAACTAATACAGGCATGACTTGAGAAGAAATAGATGACCTCAACAAACCAATCATGACTAAAGAAATTGAATCACTCATTAAGAATCTCCCCAAAAAGAAAAGTCCAGAACCAGATGGCTTCACATGTGAATTCTACCGAACATTCAAGAAAGAATTACTACTGATTCTGCTTAAAATCTTCAAAAAAAATTGAAGAGGAGGGAAGGCTACCTAACTCATTCTACGAAGCAAACATCACCCTCATACCAAAGCAGACAATGATATTACAAAAAAGGAAAACTACAGACCAATCTCTCTTGTGAATATAGATCAAAAAATCCTCAACAAAATTCTTGCAAATCAAGTCCAGCAGCACACACAAAAATTATACACCATGAACAAGTAGGATTCATCCCAGATATGCAAGGATGGTTCAACATAAGAAAATCAATTAATGTAATTCACCATATCAACAAATCAAAGCGGAAAAACCACATGATCATCTCAATTGTTGCAGAAAGTCATTTGACAAAATTCAACATCCTTTCCTATTGAAAACACTTCAAAAGATAAGAATAGAAGGGAACTTCCTCAACATAATAAAGGGAATATATGAAAAACCCACAGCTAGTATCATCCTCAATGGGGAAAAACTGAAAACTTTCCCCTTGAGATCAAGAATAGGAAAAGGATGTCCACTATCACCATTGTTATTCAACATTGTGTTGGAAGGTCTAGCCAGAGCAATTAGACAAGAAAAAAACAAAACAAAACAAAACAAAACCACGAGGCATCAAAATTGGAAAACAAGAAGTAAAATTCTGTTTGAAGATGATATGATATTATATGGCAAAACCCCTGAAAAATCCACAGCAAAACTACTAGAGCTAATAAATGAGTATAGCAAAGTGGCAGGTTACAAGATCAACACTCAAAAATCTGCAGTGTTTCTATATACTAGTAATGAACAATCTGAGGGGAAATCATGAAAAAGATTCCATTTAAAATTGCAACTGAAAGAATAAAATATTTAGGAATAAATTTAACTAAAGAGACAAAAGACCTATACAGATAAAACTATAAGAAATTATTAAAAGAAATCACAGAAGACTAAGTAAATGAAAGGGCATACCATGTTTACGGATTGGATGACTAAATATAGTTAAGATGTCAATTCTACCTAAATTGATTTACAGATTTAATGCAATACCATTTAAAATCCCAAAAACTTACTTTTCAGAAATAGTAAAACGAATAACCAAATTTATCTGGAAGGGCAGTGTGCCCTGAATAGCTAAAAGTATCCTGAGAAAGAAAAATGAAGTCAGAGGTCTTACACGACCTGACTTCAAGGGATATTATGAAGCTACAGTGGACAAAACAGCATGGTACTGGCATAAAGACAGATATAATGAGCAATTGAATCAAATAGAGTGTTCAGATATAGACCCTCTCATCTATAGACAATTGATCTTTGATAAGGCAGTCAAGCCAACTCACCTGGGACAGAACAGTGTCTTCAATAAATGGTGTCTAGAGAACTAGATATCCACAGGCAAAAGAATGAAAGAGGATCCATATCTCACACCCTATACAAAAATTAACTCAAAATGGATCAAAGACCTAAACATTAGATCTATAATTTTTAGAAGACAATGCAGGGAAATATCTTATCAATCTTATAATAGGAGGTGGTTTCCCAGACCTTACACCCAAAGCACAAGCATTGAAGAAATAAATAAATAAATGGGAACTCCTCAAAATTAAGCACATTTGTGTATCAAAGACCTTTGTCAAGAAAGTAAAAAGACTGCCTCCATAATGGGAGAGAATATTTGGAAATGACATACCAGATAAAGGTCTAGTATCCAGAATATATAAAGAGATTGTTCAACTCAACAACCAAAAGACAGACAACCCAATTACAAAATGGGCAAAAGATTTGAACAAATACTTCTCAGAAGAGGAAATGCAAATAGCCAAAAGGCTCATGAAAAGATGCTCAAATTCCCTGGTATTATAGTTTGGTAGCTGCCAGAATGCAATATACCAGAAACAGAATGACTTTTAAAAAGGGGAATTTAATAAGTTGCTAGTTTATAGCTCTAATGCCAAGTGAAAATGTCCCAATTAAAATGTTTATAGAAATGTCCAATCTAAGGCATCCAGGGAAAGATACCTTAGTTCAAGAAGACTGAGAAAGTTCAGGGTTTCTCTTTCAAGTGGAAGGGCACATGGCAAACACAGTCAGAGTTTCTCTCTCAAGTGAGAAAGTACATGGTGAACATGGTCAGGGTTCCACTCTCATCTGGAAGGGCACATGGCGAACTTGGCATCATCTGCTAGCTTCTTCTCCTGGCTTCCTGTTTCATGAAGCTCCCTGGGAGGCATTTTCTTTCTTCATCTGCAAGGGTCGCTGGCTGGTGGACTGTGCTTCGTGGCATTGCAGCATTCTCTGCTCTCTCCAAATCTCTCATTTTCCAAAATGTTTCCTCTTTTATAGGATTCTAGAAACTAACCAAGACCCACCCAAATGGGTGGAGACATGTTGTCACCTAATCCAGCTTAACAACCACTCTTGATTAAATCACGTCTCCAGGGGGATGATCTGATTACAGTTTCAAACATACAGTATTGAATAGAGATTATTTTACCTTTATGAAATGGGATTTAAAATAAAACATGGCTTTTCTAGGGGACATACATCCTTCCAAATCAGCACACCTGGCTATTAGGGAAATGCAAATTAAAACCACAATGAGATATCATCTCACACCCACCAGAATGGCCATTATCAATAAAACAGAAAACGACAAGTGCTGGAGAGGATGTGGAGAAAGAGGCACACTTATCCACGATTGGTGGGGCTGCCTTCCAAACTGTGGAAGGCAGTTTGGCAGTTCTTCAGGAAGCTAAGTATAGAATTGCCGTATGACTTGGCAATACCATTGCTAGGTATCTACTCATAGGACATGAGGGCAAAGACACAAACGGACATTTGCACACCAGTGTTTATAGAAGCATTATTTACAATTGCCAAGATATGGAAACAGCCCAAATGTCCATCAAGAGATGAGTGGCTAAACAAGCTGTGGTATATACATATGATGGAATATTATGCAGCTGTGAAACAGAATAAAGTCATGAAGTACGTAACAACATGGATGGACCTTAAGGACACTATGCTGAGTGATATTAGCCAGAAACAAAAGGACAAATACTGTATGGTCTCACTGATATGAACTAACATTAATGAATGAACTGGGAGAATTTCAGTTAAGAACAGAGGTTATCAGGAAATAGAAATAGGATAGATATTGGGTAATTGGAACTGAAAGGATACAGATTGTGCAACAGGACTGACTATTAAAATTCAGAAATGGATAGCAAAATACTACCTAAGTAATACAATAATGTGAGAACATTGAATGAAGCTGAATGTGAGAATGATAGAGGGAGGAGGTCTG